>JAMKCH010024089.1:0-13926 GCA_023653785.1 Ophioderma brevispina | reverse complement strand
GCACAAAGGAGTCAAATATTGGAGTAATATTAAAATTTAGAGACATGAGGACATGTCCAGAAGGAAGCACCCCATTTTTTCAGCCTTAATATAGGCTATTGTCTTCACGTAGCAAATTGAGTAGGAACCCAAGTTCTCATAAATAGTTCTCATGTTCTTGTCCAATTCTTTTAAAACTCGCAGGTATGCAAGTAATGCCATTTCTTTGAAAAAGTATGTGTAGGATTTGAAAAAATTCTGAGCAGATTGTTGCGTTTGGGCATTTTGTTCGTCCTTTTGTGTTTTTGGGAATGAAATTGTGTTGTAGGCAAGATTATGGGGAATTGTCTGTTGTCTACAATGTAGATGCATGCTGTGTGAAAGCTGAAAGGCATGTATTATCAATGCTGGCCTAGGAGGCATTGCATTTGCAGACTAGTCTGATAACCACTTGGCATTAAATTCATGCTTATATAGGTAGATGATAGTTAGGTTAGTGCCCGAAGGTAGTTTGTTAATGTTTTCCCACCAATATCTTCCCCAGTGTACTAAAGTTCCATGATGCCTTGTACCATGGTACTTACACTCATTCCGTTGCTCTGAAGATAGTGTTAGTTATGCAAGGTCTCATTGCACGAATGCAATGTTCACACATGGTTCAAAGCGCACTATAATAATAGTAATATGCTTGAACTTAACCTGCACTGTGTGAACTTGAAACAGCCCAAATTCTCTCACTTCAATCAATCATAAGTTGCCTTAGAACACACAGAACCTAAGAGAGCATATTTAGCCATCCCACAATGCATCAGTTTTGGTACATTTCACCTCACTAATAATCCATGCATGAATCCCAGCAGTGATCCCACAAAAATCCCATTTTAATACATAAAACTCTACCTTTTACACCCTTTCCTGCACCACAAAACACTGTACTTTAAAAAAAAATTAATAATGAAAGTTTTGTGGCTCCTTAAATTCTTTACACTGCCCTAAATTACTGAACATATGTTTAGTACGAACATTATAGGCACCATATGCAAATGTATATGGGATATGTTCAAAACATCCTACTATGACTATATGAATAGCAAGGTTAAATGGCAACCCACTGTTTATTTCCTGGGAACTTGCATGATTACCATCTAACCTTGTAGCTTGTCACATATTCTGAATGTGAAATTGTTTTGCTTTTTCAAATTTTTGATGGGATAAAAGTGTTAAAACCGTCGGTATTATAAGTGGGGTAAAATTAGCCCAATTTGAAGTGCCGATGGTTGAAATCGGTTGTATATTGGTCGAGTTATATGTATGTATTTTAGTAATTTTGTATAAGTTGACCATTTTACAAATACTTCTGTTTCAACACCACCAAGTCATATGTGACAGTGACAAGCAAAGAGATGTCCTTGGTGTGGTAAATTGCCACCACAGAGAGATACACGGGTTGGACCATGGAATTCAAAAATTAGTTCAAGCAGAGTGATTACTTCACAAATTTTATAATGTAGTCTTAGACATGACAATAAATGTGATGAAAGAGAAACTACAGTTAGTCCGAGGGGGGGGGGGTTCTCAACACAAATGACCAGACCATGGACTTCAGAATTAATTAGTTCAAGCAGCGTGATTACTTCACAAATTTATAATGTAGTCTTAGACATGACAATAAATGTTATTGAAAGAGAACTACAGGTTAAGTCCGGGGGGGGGGGGTTTCAACACAAATGACCATACAGGGACGTGCCACAGACAACACGGGTCCCATTTTCAGCCTTCTGTATATCAATGACCCCTTTTTAATTGCCAATTTTGGTATAGCAATGGGTCGTTTTTCAAAATTTTCTGAAATTTGTTGGAAAATTAGCCGCATTTCTCAATCGGAAACCAAAAATTTCTAAACATGTTGGAAAATTAGTCAAAGTTCTCAATCTGAAGCCAAATTGTCCCAAGTTGTTAAAATGTCCAAAAAAATTTGAAGTGAAAATGGCAAATTTGGGTAAAATTTTTTTTTAATACATTCAATTTTCATCTCTTTTATAGCTATGGGTCTATTTTTTGCCAAAAAGGGTATAGCTATGGGTCCTACTTCCAGAGTCGTGGAGGCAGTCCCTACCCAAACCAAAGGTGAGAACCCCCCCCCCCCAGGGGGATTAAGTAAGGGAAACAAATTAAGGGAATGAAGAAGTTAAGAATTACTATCCATTAAAGTGTGTGTAAAAAGAATCACACACACAGATTGACAAACTCCCTGTATGCAGGTCCAAATGGAGCATGTCTTACGATTGAAATCTCGACGACTTAAAATCTTAACCAGAAAATATTTGCTGTTCTTGGAAGTTGAAAAAGCAAATAAAACAGGTTTTCATACACAACACTATATTGATTTAACCGTCATGTAATTAAAATTTGCCGATTTTTTTATTGGATTTAAAGTGGCCTGCATTATCTGAAATGTACCTTACTGCACTTTTTAACTATTCAAAGGGTCACTTTAAAATTTTCAAAAAAGGCGTTCCCATTTTTTTTTAAAGTCGGGTTTTGTTTTTACATCTTTATAATGCATACCAGAGTATTAATTCCCCCCTGAAATGAACAGCCAAAAATTTTATTTTTATGTGTATGATTAAACAATGCGCCTTTAATCATTGCAATAGTAAATGGTTACTTCATTGTCATACGTAATTTAACTAAGTATTATGATGTGAACTCCACACAAATATACCACAGTATATCGGGCTTGGTATTTTTTAAATTAATTTCACTTTGACAATTACTTCAAGTGACAGGCTATTCAATAGCCAATCTATGTAAACTTTCTGACATTACAGTGTATTAAGTACTGTTTAACTTACCTGAAACCACAAAATACGGCCAAATTTAATTTGACAATGACTTTTAATCAATATTTTTGTTATGGAAAACATGTTTATTGGCTTTTTCAACTTCCAAGGAACAAGGAAAATATTTTGCTGGTATAATATTTTAAGTCGTCGAGATTTCAATCTGTAAGACATGCTCCATGTGGACCTGCATACAGGGAGTTTGTCAAATTGTCAATCTGTGTGTGAATCCTTTTACACACACTTTAATGGAGAGTAATTCATAACTTCTTCATTCTCTTAATTTGTTCCCTTACTTACCCCCGGGGGGTGGGGGTCTCACCTTTGGTTTGGGTAGGACGTGCCTCCACGGACTCTGGAGTAGGACCATAGCTATACCATTTTTGCCAAAAAAGAGACCATAGCTATACCAGAGATGCAACTTTTTAGGCCAAATTTAACCCAAATTTGCCATTTTCACTACAAAATTTGGCCCACCTTTTAAGCAAATTTGGCAATTTTGGCTTCAGAATTGAGGAGGAAAATTTGACTAATGTTCCAACAATTTGTTAGAAAATTTTGTTTCCATTGAGAAAGCGGCTGAATTTTCCAACAAAATTCATGAAAATTTGAAAAAAAAGACCCATTTCTCTACAAAATTGGCATGAAAAAGGGGTCATTGATTATACCAGAAGGCTGGGGGAAAAATGGACCGGGTCTGTGGAACGTCCCTGTATGGTCATTATGTGTTGAGAAACCCCCCCCCCAAAGGACTTAACCTGTAGTTCTCTTCAATAACATTTATTGTCAGTGTCTAAGACTACATTTATAAAATTTGTGAGTAATCACCTCTGCTGAACTAAATGATTTCTGAAGTCCATGTCTGTCATTGTGTTGCGAACCCCCCAACCCCTCGGGACTTAACCTGTCGTTTCTCTTCAATACCAGTTATTGTCATGTCTAAGACTACATTATTAAAATTTGTGAAGTAATCACTCTGCTTGAACTAAATTATTTCTGAAGCCATGGTCCTGGTACAACCTATGTAGCTCTCTGTGGTGGCAATTTACCTCTACAAGACATCTCCTGTGCTTTGGTCAACTGTTCAACTATATTGTGGTGTTGTTACAGAGTATTGTAAAATCGTCAACTTAATACAAAATTACTAAATACAGATCAATATAACTCGACCAATATACAACCGTTTTCAACCATCGACACTTCAACTTGGGGATTAATTTACCCCACTTATAATACCGACTAGGTTTTAACACTCTTTTATCCCATAGAAAACATATTGAAAAAGACAAAAACAAGTCATCATTCCAGTAATATGTGACAAGCTACAAGGTTAGATGTATCATGCAATTCCAAGAATAAAAACAGTGGTTTGCATTTTATACCTGTGCTTCATAGAAGCAGAGGATGTTTTGAACTAACCCATATAATACATTGCAATGTGCCTATATGTACTGGTGACTCACATATGTCAGTAATTTAGGCAGTGTAAAGAAGTTTAAGGAGCACAAAATCCTTCATTATAATTTTTTTTAAAGTACTAGTTTTTGTGTGCAGGCATGGTGTAAAAAGGTTAGAGTTTTATGTATTAAATGGGATTTTTTGTGTGGGAATTCAAATGCTGGGATCCCATGCCATGGGATATGGGGTGAAATGTACCAAAACTGATGCATTGTGGGAGGGGCTCTAAATATGCTCTCTTAGGTAGCTGGGTGTTCTTTTTTTCAAAAAAGGAACTTATGATTGATTGAAGTGAGAGAATTTGGGCTTGTTCACGTAACAAAGTGCAAAGGTTAAGTTCAAGGCATAGTACTATTATAGAGCGCTTTTGAACCATGTGTGAACATTGCATTCGTGACTGAGACTTGCATAACTAAGCACTATCTTCGGGAGCAATGGGAATGAGTGTGTAAGTAAACATGGTACAATGGCACACATGGAACTTTAGACACTGGGAAGATTATTGGTGGGAAAACAATAACAAAACTACCCTCGGGGGCAATAACATAACTATCAATAACTTTTAATTTTGAATAAAAAAAGTAAAAAAAGTGGTTATCAGACTAGGCTGCAAATGCAATGCCTCTCTTAGGCCAGCATTGATATACATGCTTTCAGCTTTCACACGCATGAATCACATTTTAGGACAACAGACAATTCAGATTAATCTTTGCCTACCAACACCATTAATGCCAAAAAACAAAAGACGAACCAAAGATGCCCCAAACGCACATCTGCTCAGAATTTCAAAACCACAACAAACTTTTCAAAGAAGAAAATGTCATACTTGCATACTGCGAGTTTCAAAGGAATTGGACAAGACATGAGAGACTAGTTTATGAGAGAACATGGGTTTCCTACTCTAATTGCTACGTGATGACCAATAGCCTATATTATAGGCTAAAAATGGGGTGCTTCCTTCTGGGAATGTCCTATGTCTCTAAATGTTTAAATATACATCAGAATTGACTCCTTTTGTGCTTGTCAGTAACAGTTGCCCACTGCCAGATACATGTATATTTCTTGTTTTGGTGTTTAACTTATAATAACAAAAAAACTAAAAAATTAAAAACAAAAATAGGGACAGCAATTCCAAATAGGGCAAGCAAATCTGAACGTGAAGTGAAGATTTTCTTGTAGTTTCCCTGTTCCACATGTTTGAAATGTGTATTAAAAAAACATCTTTTACAGATCTTTAACTTCCCTCCAGAGGTGGCACCTGGACTTAAAAACAAGGGATCTAAATTCAAGAAACACTAGTAGATTTTGAAAACATATAAAAATAAAAGGACTCCTTATGATAATTTGTGTTGTGCCCAAAATATAAAATAAGTATATAGTTAGAGAAGAAAACAAAATTTTTCCTATATTGCAAAGTATAGGGGCTTTGCCTGTCAGTTTTCAGACTCTCTCTCTCTTACCACCACAGATGAATCGTTTACCTTAAAGAGCATTACAGATCTACGCCTCGTCCCCCGACTTACCTCAAAAAAAGTTGAGTAACATTCATCTGAACCCTTAACATTAGAAATCCATACATACTTAATCTTTACGTGCAAAAAAATTTGGGCGTATCTGTAAGAAATTCGCAATATTTGCAATTTTTTCATAACGGACAAGCAATTATAGCATTGTGGCCTAGGGAAACGTGGGAAAAGCATTTTCTCATAAACACAAAACCGCAAGGTTGGAATCAAACTAAAATAGGGTTGGTGAATAAGCTTTTTCGCAAGGATATCTAGTGAATGATAAACGAGGTGCTGGAATCACAAAATGCAACCTTAATAGTAGTATATTAAGGTATTTAAAAAAGTGTTATAGCCCCCACCCCATATACACCAACATTAAAACTTGGTTTTTGAGCACTTTTCTTTGGTTAAATTGGTGGGCTCGGCACTATATTTTGAGCCACTGCACGACATCACCCACCTTTTAATACCTAATGCACATTAAAAGTTCGACTCAGAGATTTCGAAATATTATGTTTTTGGTGTAATACATGGAAATAGTCAACCTAGAACTAAAGATAGTAACCTAAAAAGGCCATAATTCCGAAATTGAGTGAATCGGATTTTTTCGTTTTGATGCAGTAAACATTGAGTGTAGTATTACGTCCCATAGGATACTGTGTATAACCAAAAAAATAATTCCGATCCGGAATTTATAACAAAGTTGTGATTTTCATATGGAAGGAAATTCGTTTTAAGCTTAGCAATTTCACACAGTGATTATATATGACAAGATAGGTACCATGCAAAAAACATGATTTTTTTGGAAATTGAGGGCGCCCTCCTCAGGAAATCTCTGAGGCGGCCTTTAAGTTAAACCTGCATCTGTGGTTAACACAAAAGCACTGACTGCTCATTTTGATTGATTGTAATTTTCACATGTGCAAGGCAGGAGTGAAGCACATGTTCCATTAAAACCCCCGTGGAACACGATGTAAAGCCACTTTTTTGCCATTATGAACAACCAGCTGCGCTGTTGTTTAATGACCTAAAAATTTTCTGACTGGGTTTGGCCCTCTCCAAGGCTATGATGTGAATTTTGTTTGGAGGATATAAAACAAAAATCCCCCTGTTTCACAGACCAGTTGGGACATGCTGCATGACAGTTAATGATTAAAATAGACAGTTCCAACCTCTGTACCAAAGGTGCAAGCTATCTGCTTATTCTGGGAGCCTCCGTTCCTTAAGTAGCCATACATATGTTATGAAGAAAAGCTACCATACATTTGAGGTTTGGGTCTTTCATCTGCTACCCAGATGCTTAACAGAGGATAAGTGTTGTACATTATGCTATGTATATCACATGCACGTTGCCCTAGGAGATGGTGTTGGTAGGTCTTGTGGCGGCAATGCAATTGAATATGGCGCTTATTTGAGATGCCGTATGCGTCAGGATAACCTTAAACTGAAAGTTCTGTCATCTTAAAATATCTAATGAGTTACAATATTACACACACAAGCTTTTAGAGAATATGTTAGTTAAGTCTGAATGCTACAATCTTCTACTATAAAACATTATTTTAAAATGCTTTTAAAGAGGCATTTGTGATCCAATCCTCATCCCTCCAGAATACCTTTACAAAAAGATTTTTTATCATTAAACAGATTGGCTTATGTGTACCTGATATAAAGGGGCATTCGTGTCACCAGCCTTACCTCAGAAGATTGAGATTTTTATACCATCTGAACCGTGGGCTAAGTATAGTATGCGTGCCCCACTCTGATGCGGCAACAACTTCAATGGTCTCTGCAAGGAAATTCGTGAGTTTGTATTTTCTTCCGTAAACGGACAGAAATTACGTACGTGGTCTAGGAGATTGTGCTATGACAACATTGGCTCATAAACACCCCCCAAAGCCGCAAGATCAGCATCAACTGAAATTTTGGAGAATAAGCTTTCTCAAGAATATAGCGAACGAAACATAAAAGAAAAAACAGAAGGGGGGTAGAATCAAAATGCACCTTTAATATGCATATTCAATCTACTCTAAGAAATTCATAAATTTTGTATTTTTCTATCCGGAAACGACTATATTACATGACAGTAGCCAAGAGAAGATATCAGTAGCTTCCCCAATGCATTGTGTCCAGTGGATGTTTTGTACAGGTATAATAATAATAATATAGGTGATTTGTGAATCGTTCAGTGGTGAAACATAGCTAAATTCACAGTATTGATCACAAACTTATATTTTAGAATGTTTCATCTCCAACGATTCACATGACTACCTGTATAAAAATATCTATTGGAAGCAAGCATGTGGGACATGAGTGTGATATGAACATTCGCTCAAAACATCCAAAATGCACTGTCACAATCAATTAAATTTTTGGAAATACCCTATGCTTGAGGATATCTACTGAAAAGTGAAACACAAAAAAGAGTAACAAGCTAGGCTCACAAGATGCACCTTTAAATTGCCAAAAAATGTGATGCCACACTGTTTTGGGATTTGACACTAGGACAACATGGCCAGTCTACACTAAACTTGCCGAGAATACAGTGATTTAATCTGTAAAAGTGTAATTTTTTGTAACTGACATTAGACAGCTGAAGCTCAACATTAGTGAAAAATCATATTTAAGTAGTAGCAGTTACATGAAGAGGTTTTCACAAAATGATGTTACAAATTCCAGGGGCGTGATCAGGATTGAAAAACGTCAAAAATTATCGGGGGGATTGGTGTGTGAAGGCTGCAACTTGTTCCAAATAGATCAAAATGGGCTGATTTGCCAGGAATTACCGGGGGAGGGATGGCGCCCCCTCCGCCCCCTCCCTAGTCGCGCTCGAGTTCTGTAACATTTACGAATGATTTAGTATTTTGCTGCAGTGCATGACCAGAAAATCAAAGTCAAGTGTGATTTTCTATAGGGATGATGATGAAGCAGGCAGTTCAAAAACATAGTTTTGTTTTCTATTTGAATTGTTTTGTCAAAAAAACCTTGAAACGTTCTCGGTGGTGGGTTGGTGTTCTTCCATCGGATCAAAAATCTCCTACTGTACTTTAAGTACAGTTTGGGATCTTCAAATGGTGAAAATTTAGAGAAACTTTAAACCAAAACGACAAAAAAATACTGATCACATAAGCTCTTTCTGGACACGTTCAAGAGACATAATAGGTTTAATCCAAACATTTTAGTAGAGGTTGACAAAACCTCTGATTATACCTGTTGAAATAACCTGTAGCATTACAAGTAAACAACTTTCAAAAAATCGAGCCCTTAAATTTTCGTCAAACTAACGCATGTTGTGCACATACGTTGATAATTAAGCATAATTTTTACAAGACCCAAAACCTGCGGCAGTACTTAAGCCCATTTAGGATCCATAATAAGCATACACAGACAATGAACCTTTTCACTCGAAGACTTGACCAATCTTTTCACGCTTTTTTTGCAGTTGCCTTCATCTACCTGAGTTGGCCACTTAGCAGCATAGTGGACGTCTTTCAGTCAGTAATCTTTTCAAACAAGAAAATCACACAAGTCACCTTGTCACCGTACAGAAACAACTGCCCAAGGATTCTCAAAGACGAAAATGTCAATTTAGCAACTGTGGTTTCCTAGCCACCTTACCAGGGACCTCGCTACCGATCACAAGGACCAAAGAATAGCGTTCTAAATTCAGGATTTGTCTATAAAGTGGAAAAGCAATGTCATCATGGGTCATTTTATCCTCATCCTTAACGAAAAACAGTTTCAAGACCCACATACCTAAGCAATAATAAGAGCTCGAACACTATTGAGGTGCATTAGAAATTGTGCTTGCTAGCTATTACCCAGGGTACCTCTAACCCCCTTTGACCAAACACCAAGAATGACACCCATTCTCAATTCGGAGGTCTACAAAGTTAGTGAGGAGTCTGACATCTGAGTCCTCGTCCTTAAAGGTGCAAAGAGAGATTTTTGAGACCCCAAATATTGTGTCACAATAGTTAATTCATAATAGATTAGCACCCAATAGCATTCTTACTGTATTTGGCTACAGAAAATGCTTAACAGAGAGACAAAGGTGATTTTGATTTGCTTATATTTCAATGTACAAACATTAGGCTGAATTTAATATTTGTTCCTATACGAAATTAGAAATTTCACCAACCTTTTTGTACAACAGGAATATATTTTCAGCTTAATCCTTTTCAAATGGGGATATTTTGTGGAAAAGCTTTAAATCAGGGCAAAAAACAGTACTTTCGATTTTTTTTAGGGACACCTAATATGTGAAATCTCTCGTTGCACACACTTAACTACACAGTTCATTTAACCCACTAAGTATACAACAAGATTGAATCTCTTACTAAATGGGCATCGATCTATCTAACGGCCGCACCGAGATGCTGTTCCCATGCAGCGCCAAACGTCCCTGTCCGTCACCAGGCCGGGGGGATTGGCCAGACGGATCCGCTGGACGTCCGAGCAACCACATAAATGTAGCAAAGGGTTTCGACGACCCCCGCCCCGGCATGGGCACACTTCCAAACATGCGACGTCCGAGACCACTGGCCAATAGCACGACGACAGGCGACCGGCAACCGCGCACGGCGGCTTGGGCAACAGAAGTAGATGAAACGGAGGGACATCTCCACACATCCGTGCCCCGGTCCGCGGCCCGCGCCAGGACACGCCCCGCCCCCGCACTCGCACAAGAAGCCCGGCCCCCAGGCGCCACCCAGCCCATCCGACAGCCCCCTCCCATTGGTCCAGGACCCCAGCATCACACAACAGGACACTCCCCACACAGGCCCCAAAGAACCCCAGCCTGGCTGAACCGGAGAACAGACCGCCACAAGAGTGACAGTCCACCGCAGGCATTCCAAGCCCGTCCCCCGCGTGACAGGAAGTCCCCACGCGTCGGCGGCAACACAGGACCCCAGACACCTGAAGCCCCCGACCTCCCCGAGTCGGCCACCACCCGCCGCGCAGACAGGACGATGACCGTCTACTCACTGACAGTCATATATTCAGCCCCCCTGGCATCCAGATGCAGGCCGACCCCGTCCGCAGCATAGAGGCATCTACTGAACTGCTTTTTGGGTATATTTCTTAAAAGTAAGGGTTATTGGTTAAAGGTCTCTGCTTTCCATTGACTCCCAAATGGTGACATTCTCATTCATGTCACAAAGTTACCAGCAGATTTTAGGGCTTTTTCCAAAGACAATAACGGCACACTAATTTCTGTCAGGCCCTACACACTAAAAATATAGTAACCTTACCACATTTGAACTAAGGCTGATGATGTTAATTCTATGTGAAAGCACCCTATTTTAAATCATTTGCAGGTGGGGGATGTTTGCAGCACATGTGTACGTGTAAAGTTTATTGTTCCTAGGGGATATTAGGGGACTCTTGAGGAATCCATGGATGGGGCCGAAACTCAAGCAGGCCACAGGTGAATCCAGCAGATTTGCAGAGACGATGTTTCATGCTGGCTGAAATTACCTGAATACATGTTCACAGGCAAAGCCACGTTCCGTTTGTGATTTTCTGTAAAAATGCTTGTTTTTGAAGGGGTAGGTGATTTTCAGGCCTCCAAAAGGCTTCCAGCATACTCCCCTTATCTCAATGTATAAGCATACAAAGTAAGAACTTGATCCATCACTGCACTAAAAAGCTACATTAAGTTGAAAAAGTGTCAACCAAAAGGTGTAGGCCTAAATGTTTGACACACACACAGACAGACACACAATCATGCTGACATAAGGTTTTTCTGATTGCATCGGATGACTACAATGTGTGTCACAATGACCCATAGAACATTATTTGTGGTCATAGAATTGTTATATAGATTTGGGAACCTTTTGTTCCTACCAGTGCTACCACCTAAAGGAAACATCCCCAGGCCTAAAATTTTACTGGGGTTATGAGAAAAATATCACACTTCTGATACCAAAATCTTAACATTGATGAGGTGAAGTTAAAGGATGAGGTTACTAAGGCCAAGAAAAAAAACAAGTTTGTCTCAGAAGACCGCGCGCATTTTGTTTAAAATTGGTTTTTGACCGCATAATTTTTTTTTTTAGGTTTTACTCACTTGAAATTTTTTTTGTAAAAAATTTCAGAAAAAAAATGAAATTCCGCGGCCGAAAAATTTAAAAAGTGGGCCAAAAATGCATTAAAAAAGAAAGAAGAAAAACTGCATTTCGCATTAGCATTTTTCTAAAAAAAAAAATGCATTTCGCATTAGCATTTTTCACATTTCTTCTGAGACAAACTTGTTTTTTTTTGCCTAATCAGTTACCCACTTTTTAATCAATGTTAATCTAAGAGGGCACGTGTGGTCCAGTGGATTGAGCGCTCGCCCCGCACTCCAAAGGTAGTGGGTTCGAGTCCCACTGCGGCCAACGTGTTGTGCCCTTGAGTAAGGCACTTTACCTCAATTACTCCTCTCCACCCAGGTGTATAAATGGGTACCAGCGTTATTCAATGCTGGGAAAATAACAGACTCGCTGTGCGGGAGGAGTGGCGAAACCCCCACAGCAAAAATAATAAGGAGGAGTCTGGCTCAAACGCTAAGGAAAGAGAGATGGGCACTCCGCGCACGAGTTTGCTCGGCACGACGACTTTACTTTTTTTTTAAAAACTTAATCTAAGCCCCTACCAGGTTAAAGCCCACCCCTATTAGTAAACAACCACGATGAAGTACTTTGATCAACCCATAATCACCTGATCTGACAAGTTGGAAAGACAACAGGAACACTAAATTGATACAACTTTCTGGCTCACCACATTACAACAGGATATAATTGAAGCTAATTGACAGGTATGGAGGTTAACTTCTGGGGTTAACTCTGACCATAAAGGTCCATCCAGGGCCTTGCAGGCAGAATATCTTTCATTAACCCTAACACTGTTTCGCTTCTAGCTTATCTCCCGTGAGAAAGGGAAGGGGTAAAGGGATAGAAGGAAAAGAAGATTGGACGTCCTGGGTGGGATTCGAATAAGGGGCCTCCGGCGCCCCTGGAAAAAAAAAAAAAAAAAAAACAAACGCTAAGGAAAGAGAGATGGGCACTCCGCGCACGAGTTTGCTCGGCACGACGACTTTACTTTTTTTTTAAAAACTTAATCTAAGCCCCTACCAGGTTAAAGCCCACCGCTATTAGTAAACAACCACGATGAAGTACTTTGATCAACCCATAATCACCTGATCTGACAAGTTGGAAAGACAACAGGAACACTAAATTGATACAACTTTCTGGCTCACCACATTACAACAGGATACAAGAAACATGTTGGTGCTGGGCACCAATGTATGCCCCGCGCAATGGCAGAAAAAAAAAAAAAAAAAAAAAACGACTCGACCATCGTAACTGATGTCAGCTGTCAAGAAATTGTCAATATTTCTGAATATGCAATGATATAACCAGGCACTGCTGGCACTTCGCCCAACTGGCCTAGCTGATATTTGACCCCACTTAAGTTAAACACATGGAAATAGAACCTTGTACAGATCCAATATAAATTTGTATAAAAACACTGAAAATACAATCTATCTCACACTGTATCATCATTTTACTTACAAAAAAACTATTTTGTGTTTGCATTAATATTTATGCCATGTTCATCAAAACCATTACGTAATTTTAGCACTGATCATCATTTTCAATTGTCATGAAAAATTGTTATGACCAAGGCTCTTCAGGCTTCAATGCAGCAAAAACTCCATGTCTCTCAAGTTACTCCACATCTATAGCCCCGGCGCTCCTGCGCGGGGCAATAATTGACAGGTATGGAGGTTAACTTCTGGGGTTAACTTCTGGGGTTAACTCTGACCATAAAGGTCCATCCAGGGCCTTGCAGGCAGAATATCTTTCATTAACCCTAACACTGTTGCGCTTCTAGCTTATCTCCTGTGAGAAAGGGAAGGGGTAAAGGGATAGAAGGAAAAGAAGATTGGACGTCCTGGGTGGGATTCGAATAAGGGGCCTCCGGCGCCCCTGGCCCATGACCAGAGATGGCAAGCCACGGGGTGTTGCTGGCCGGGCCAGCGATTTCGAGGCCATATGTGTGCTCGTACGATGATGTCATCGCATCTTTTTGGACTTAGTGCATTTTCTAGCTCTCAGTGATTGAGTTTTGGGAATTTTAGGGTTATTGGATTA
>JAMKCH010024088.1:0-21386 GCA_023653785.1 Ophioderma brevispina | reverse complement strand
TCTCCTCTTTTCTAGGCCTATGGCGTTCATTTGCGGAAGTAAAGCCATATCAAAATCCACTGATCGCATGTCATTTAGGAAACCATCTAAAACCTATTCTGACTTACAACTAACTTGTGGGACCAATGTGAAATGCATTTCCATGCGTGTTGGTTATCAAAGCATAAATTCTATATTTTTAAACAAAAATCAAATTATGTTTTATCATACATATGCTCCGATTTGATGATGAAGAAGTTTTGTGGGAGCACGTGGCTGATGAGACAATGTGAGCATGGAAAGTACTGTGATACACAGGACTATTCGATGGCAGGGTTAGCTGGCCCGATGAGTGATCTTGACCTTGCGCTTCTGCTTTTAGTCTCAGCCTACCATATGTACCTACCCTTTTCCAATGAGAACCGCCCCGGGAGTCTCAGCCTTGTGGATTCTGTGAGATTGTGATGTTTCAGCACCATCTTTGATAAGGCTGCGCTATGTGGGGCGATCTTGGGTTAGGGCGTCCCAAACTGTTCACGTTGCGTTGCTGATGTGGTGTGAGACCAACTAAGTAGACAAGGACAAGAAATAAGTTCACAAGGAGGCGTCCATTTTACTTGTGACCTAAACACTCAGTGCGAATTGTGCAGATCCAATTAGTACGCGATGCGGTCTCGCGAATCATATCCTGTAACATTCACATCTATGCTGAAGCTCTTGAGCGGAGCCTTGAGTGTATCTTAGAAACGTTTCTTCTGTAAACCCGTGAACAATTCCTGTTTCAGTTCACCATAGAAAATTTACTTGGGGAGACGGTATAGTGAGGCTTCTGGTACATGACTAGCCCTATATGCTGTGATTTATTCAGTATGGTGTCGATACTTGGCATACCAGCACGAGTAAGGACTTCCGTATCTGGAATTTGTCCTGCCACGTGACTTCAGGTCCTTCCTAAGCAGGTCAGACAAGTGATTTAATTTCATATTCTTGGTGTGTTGTTAAAGCAAGAATATGATCATCAAACCTTATTTCTTGCACGGTTACAAATTTCTAGTCCGGATCATTTGAAAAACATAACGCCTAAGTATAATTTATTTAATAAGCAGTCATTCTTAACAGGCAAAACGGGCTTTAAACGTGCATGACTCACTGTGAGCGACACGAAAAATCGTGTTTGAACACTTTATCGGAGAATTGCCCTAATGTCGTGTCCAATAGACCAGTTAACAGCAATGTTGGTAAACATGTTAGGACCTGTATCTTGAAATAGGTCGGCCTGATGTTACACACTGGGCAATGTATCTGTGAGAGTTTTAATCTAGGGGCACATTAAAGATTTCAAGAATGGATGCGCCAGGACAACAAAAAGAAGTGACATAGGATGTAACTGGTATATGGATGGGCAGTCCAATATTTGATTAGGGATGTCGGCGCAAGACTACGATAATTAGTTTTGTTTTAATCCACAGAAAATCTTATGTGTTTCAATTATCAATTGATAAAAATGAACCAACCCGTCTAGCGTCATGCCTGCGTAAACCTTTACCGCTCGGCGTAACACCTGATTAGAAAGGCAAAAACCACTGGTATTGCGTGTTGCATTTTAAAAACCCCCACGCCCACGGAATAAGATTTTTTTATATTTATGTGGTGTAGTTATAGTTAAAAATGAAAATGTGATTTCTTTATCAAACACGCATCTGCAATGATGAAAATAGAATAACGAAAACTATATAAAAAGATATCAACAATTATGACGATTAGTCGACTTCATTGGGTATTGAGAAGACATTTAAGGCGGTCCCGGAAAGTGTGTAGTCTTGTGTCACAGACGCGCGAGAGATTAACGTTATCAGTCCGTCATAGATAATGTGTGAAATGACAACAATTCAAATATCTCCGGAAAACGGTGGCGGTTCTATGGAAGTCTTGGCACCAGAGGAGTCCGTTACTATTGTTTTTGTTTTAAATATGTATCGTCATGGGGTCTAAACCTATAGAACCTAGCGAGAAAAATTGACGGTTTTTCGGGTACTTCGGATCGCGGACACGAAAAAGTTAACACGCAATAGCTACGGGGCGAAGCTATTTTTCCCACATGCCTTTCGATATTATTCCAGTCTTGAGTATTTTCAAACGCTGCGCCAACTTTTTTTTCATTTTGAAACAGGATAATACGTTACTTACCGGACCGCCGTAAGGGACATTATTCTGGACATTATTATATTTCAGTGCAGATGCATAAACATATTTCCGGTTCCAGGCCAATGACACAGAGCTGAAGAAGAATACGAGAGTCTCATCAACATATCCTTGTTAAACAATTCATAAGTTAGTACTATCATCTCCGCATATGATCAAATTAAAGATCTCAATATGGGCATTATTTAATACAATGTATACTACGTATCAATACACCTTCCAGGTATGCTAAACCCATGTACCTCACGTTGAAACAAATGCAATACATCTTTTCGTACAGTATTGAATAAAACAAAAGCATTATAACTAGAAGTAGGATGTGGTTCAGCCCGTGTATAGAGTACGCCCATTGGGAACCAAATACACGATATGTATATTCAGTCCCTTGTATCATGCACTTCGATCTCAAGGTTCTAGTACATGATGCGTTACCCTCTTACCTACTGTAGTTATATTTTAGAGAGAGGTATTCCACTTTGGCTTAGCGGCCATCTTGCCGGAATGGCCAAGTCCATTCCAAATTTCTTTTTGGAGACTTTAATCAATTAAAGAACGACAATGCATTGGATATGTATGCCTAAAGGTATGGGTCACACTTTGAATAGCACAGTACTTTGAGGTCCGGGTATTAAATTGATCTAATGAGGACTACTACTGGAACTAACACCTTTGTTATAGGGTATGCATGAGTGAGGTAAAAACCCTCTTTAGGGTTGCGACATAAGCAATCATAATGTCTATCTTTATCAAGACCTGAGCGCAAGAGTTACCACGTCCATTTTGGCCAAATAAGTCATTGGTGTTTTAACTTGTTAGGGGTCAGAAAATATGGTAATGATTCTTGTTACAATTTCAAGTTTTAAGATGTTTTTCGGGGTGGGGGGATGTTGCATCATCTTCTGATCCGAAGTGCAAGTAGTTACCAAGTCCAGCAGTGTTGAGATTATCGAACAAGAAAATTGTGTGGTTCTTTTATTCATTGCAGTCTGAAGTAAATAAGCTTAAAACATTACCTCAGAAGCAAACACTTATTTTAAACCCGGACCCCGTTAGAGTTTCCTATTGATCCCATCTATTCATTTCCAAAAAATGTGCTTTACGGGTAAACTACCATGAGCTGAAAAAAATAACTTAAATTCTATTTGAAGCTTGGAAAACTTTCATAGATTTCTTTCACCACATGCTGCTATAAGGTCACCAGAATTCAATACTAAAAGTCCAGAAAAATCCAAGTGGTGGAACTGAACTAATGTTTGCATAAATCAAATTGCCGCCATGCTAAGATTTTTACCATATTTTTTGTTGTTTATGAATTCTAAAAGAATATTTTGGCCCCTAAAATGCCTACATTTGTTATATTTACTGAATAATATTATATTGTATATTCTTATACAGACAACCATTCCTGCTTGGCAGTAAGTGTACTTAATTTGCATAAATCAAAAAGGGCCGCCATGCTAAGATAACGTTTACACTGATTGCGTTATATTGTCTTCAGGTTGGCACCTTAAAAGTGGCCCTAATTTATTACATTTATGAATTTAATTATTTTAATTTGTCTTACAGAGGCACCATACATGCTTGGTAGCAGAATACCATAATTTGCATAATCTAAAATGGCTGCCAATTCTAACTTTGAGCAATGTCAACTTTTGAATCACATTTATTAGTGCACTCACCTACAACACATTAGATTGCTTTCCTATCAATATACTGTTTATTTAATTCCTACCGCATCCCCCACCTCCGTCTTAACAACCCCCACACCCCAAACACACACACCAACACCCCAAAACACATCCACTCAACACACAACCCATTATCATCGGACGTTGCAAACCTGCTCATATATAATTAGTACTGTCATGATAAAATGTGTCAATAAATAACATGGACTACGTGAATAATGTTATCCTGCCCCTTTTGGGCATCAATACCAATCAAAGTCGTTTCTCCCACATCACTATCAATCCATTTCATGCAAAAATATTTAAAAAAAATTGGAAAACTATTTTATTTGTATAGAGAATCCGGTTTTTTCGATCAAAAAAATTTGGATTCTCGAATAAACACATTTGATTCTCCTTAAAACATGGTAGAGAAGATCGTTTAAAAAAGTTATCATCGATAAACCAGGTTTTTTCAATGGAAAAAAAAACTGTTGAAAACCTGTATTATCTGCTATATACCTAGTTTCCATTGACAAATAATAGGTTAAAATAAAAAACGGGATTCACGCCAAGAGAAGATTCCAACGTTTTTTCAAAATCCGAAAAATCATGATTCTCGGCGATACACCAAGCGTCCTCGAAGAATAAGTTTTATCGACTACTGAGAATCATCTGATCGTCTGAAGGTTCCTCCCTAAGGTTTGCAGGAGTTAGCAAAGATACAGAATTGGAAGATACATTATTCTACAGGCACTGCCAAGAAGGGGCAACCCTAATAAGCCTCATTACATCATTCAGAATGACATCAATTCTTGTGTGATGTACACTGTGACTCCATACTTGTGCGGCATATTCAGCATAGCAGTTGAGTTTGCCAATGCAACAGTTGATGCACGTGAAGTGTCAAAATATGCGGTCCATTATGAGGCCATTTACGTTTGTTGTTGGATCGTGTGACAGGTTTTTCTCTATCTAAAGTGATGTTAATTTCTCTTTTAGCACAGTGGTTTGGCAAGTGGAAAACAGAGCGACAGTCTTTGGTTTTTGCAGAGTTGCTAGTGCAATCGGTGGAAGAATTGGACATTACGTGATGATATGGTCTTTTCCTGCACACTGCGTCTTATGCCTCAAAGGAATCATCAGCTATTCCAAGTAACATCGCCTGCGTAGGAGTAACTGCCGAAGAAACTCCCATTCGGCATTCTGAGACATAAATATTTAAGAGACTGGGATGCCAGGACAGACCCTTGTGGGACACCATTCCAACGTTTGGGCTTTCTAACTGTCCCCACAGCCCCTGGAAAAAAGATCCGGGATGAGCAATAATGAACTGGACAAGATTGACATCAGGGAAGATTTCGAGTAGCTTCAGATAGAACCCTCATCCAGACTGGTATCATATGCAGCAGTTAGATTTAACGGCCGCTTCCAAACTTATATGCTTCCTCTGAAGGCTATTTTTCGATGTCATGACTAGTCTTGCTATCTGCTCAGTTGTTGATTAACCTCTTCGAAAGCCAATTTGGTGAGGGGTAGCTTATACATGCGAGATAGCAGCGAGATAGGTTTCTAACTCTTGGGCTCGTTTGTTGTTGCTGGTTCTTGGGCTTCAGGATTGCACTGACCTTTGAAGTCTTCTCATCTAGAGGGAATTGCTGATGATCCATACAAGTAGAGGGAAAGAGTTTGGAGCCATCTCACAGCTTCAGGTTCCATATTCTTCAATTCTGTATGGTGTGGTCATTTCCTTTCCAGGAGCTTTCCCTTCTTGAGAAATTTTGCTTCCTACAATATACACGTGGCGAAGCTGTATGACCGCAATTACATTAAGAAACAGTCTGGAAAGTCTCATTGTTGGTTTGATAACGCTAGGGCCTTCTATTAATGGAGCCAATGGCCCAGCGGGGGTTCAAACTGGCAACCCTAAGATTACAAATTCAAGGCTTTTACCATTGCATCACACACACAGTTGGTTTTGCCATTTTCATCGTTTGACAAATACTGAGGCGATGCAAATTTGCAGAGACAGGACCCTGCTTGACTGGACAGTTTTATGACCGCGAGCTTGTTTACGGTGTTTTCGCAGGCCTTGCAGCTTAGTGGTTAAGTTGATATGGATATATCCCCCCCAATATGGTACGTCTATTTTGGCAAAGCAATCCAGTAGCTCGTTGCCTTTTTTTTTCTATTCCTCAGTATTGCAGAGTCGGTATTACCCCGTCAGTTATACACTCGTCACAGATTCCATGTCTCAACATTTGAGTGTAGGGATTCTGCCTCTTGGAATGGAATGTTTAGCTCCTTGGTGAACAGCATAGAGCAGAGTCAGAATATGCATTTTGATGTTGAGACTGAGGAAGTGGGTCTGGCAAAGCTTGATGACATTCACCATTTGAGTTCTTTGAACTTGCCACTTGGGCCATTTGGCTTTCCTGAAGTTCGATCTCTTTTTGTAAAGGCTGGAGATTGTGATATTGATGTCACTGATAACCAGATAGGGCAGTGCCTGATCTGGGGAATCTAGGGATGATCTTTCTGGTGCAGCGGGATCAGATTTTCCCCTGGTGACTGTTGACTGTCGGGAGAGGTGAATTCCCAATGAGCTTGCTTGACTAGAAAGTATACAACCTTCCTATCAAACACAGTCGGGGTGTTAGAACCGTCGTCAATATTCATTCTCCACCAGAACATTCTATTTTTATCAATATTTAAAAATTGGCAATGCCTACTTCAGCCATACGGGTTCTTGCAATTAAGGCACACAACCACGGCTTACCTAAGTACCAGAGATATACAAGTGAAATATATAATATGGAATATGATTTTAAAAGTCCATCGAAATTGTGTGCCCACATGTTCACAAAATTTTGTTTTACCAAGTTTGATCAAATCAACCCATCGTGTCACCACAGGAATATTTTTTGAACAGCGTCGACTAGTTGGAGAGAGGCAGAATATGTTTACCCGATTCACCTGTTTTCAATTTTAATTTCCACCATCCACTGCAAATTCAATGCAAATAACCGTCAGAAACGTACTAAAAAAAGGTTTGCACGATGGGGGTTGAATTCTACTATAAAACTGTAAGAATTGACCAGCCATTTTGTTTTTACGGCAGTGCGGAAAGTATTTTACCACGGTTTAGTCTGTAGTCCACAAGACATGCGAAAGATATTCTAAATTGGTACTTGCGTGGAACGAACGTTATCATTCGCCCCATAGAGAACGTGTTGTAAATAAAAAAATAATCTCCCCACAAACGAAGGGGGTTCTCCGGATATTTTTGCCATCAGAGTGGTCAGAAATTTTTGTTCTCTACGAACAATCCCTCAACTGGTCCTGAAACTCTATAGAACCTTTTGAGAAACTAAAACATTTCTATTGAATACTTCTTTTTACGGCGCAATCTCTATGGCTCTGACGATCACCAAACATTTTCCCATGGGCTACGTCACTAGGCGAGCTAATTTAATATGCACGCTCGTACTTTCTGCACCGCCTTATTTGGTTTTATACAAGAATACCATGTGAAGATAAACACTGAGTGTAAACGCCTAATGCAAATGTTCTAGGCGCGTACAAAATTCACGCCATTTGGGTTTTACTTTAGAAATCTAAACACTCGTTGATAATTGTTCTATGACCAATATTACATACAATGCACGACAAGGGAATCAAAATACAGCATATGAATAATTTGTGATTATACCGCCATAGGAAAAATAAAGCACGTGCATGTTTGCTACCCACAACTAAAACATACTGAGAATTCGCCTTGAGTCGCCAAATGTGGAGATCTGTGTTCATGTACCTGTTAGTTTGACTTTATTATAGTCAGTCGGTAGACCTTGCAAAAGAGCCGCATACAAATCTTTATAGTTTCTTCTTCTAGGCATATTGGCCTGCTAATTCCATTTATTTAAAGGTGCAACGGGACATTTTACATATCAGTTATCCCTTAAACCCCTCGTCCTTAGTTACCAAGGGGGGGGGGGTGGTTACCACCCCCCCTACCGAACTCCCCCTTGCACGCTAAAAGGCTAAAAAAATTCGTAAAAATCTCTAGGTAATCGTTCTCATCATCCTTTCGGTCATTTTTAGCGAAAAAAAATGTGAAGGTAGCACCTTCAACCGGTGGTTCGGTATGCGTCAAAGTCGAAGTGTACGGGGAATGGTTGCCACCCAAGGATATCTTATGGTGGGATTTTTTTGAAAATTTTTGCACCTATTGCTCTAAAACTCTTTCTTTATGTAAAACTAGCCAATTGCCATCATTAGGAGAGCTGAAAACACCGCAATGAAATCCGGTAATCCTTTCCTAACGTTTTTTAAGCGGCAAAATTGGATTTTTCGTTTCGCCGAGATTTCTATGGAAAATGGCCAATTTGCCGGCTCGCTGACTTGATGACGTCATTTTACGCCATACTAGGTATGTTGTACTACTTATTTTGGTATCAATGGAAAGAGGAGACCATAGCCTTATCCACTGGTATCAAATCCTAATCATCGAGTTGGCTTTATAAAATTCCTGCGAAGGGGGGGGTGGTAAACACCCCCTCCTTGGTAAACCGTGTTAACAAAAAAAGGCTTGGTAAGACGAGGTTAAAATTAAGCACTAATCTTTGTACTGATGTAAAGCTTTCCATTAAAAATATTCCTATCTGAAAGGATTAAGCTGAGAAATATTTCTTTTGTTATCTACATGAAATACAAGGTAAGTAAAAAAACTTGACCCTGATTGTGTCCGCCATTTTAAATTTATATGTAACATATATCTGACATATGTGGTATCATCTTAAAGCTTAGTTCGTTATCTTTAATTTGCTGCATTCACATCGGTTAAGTATAGACCGAGCTACAGACGTTCGAATCAAGCAGTCTGTTTTGAGCTCTGTCCACGGATTCACATTAAAATGAACGGCGTTCAGAGAAGCAAATCAGTGTCCAGAATAAACTCGAGCTATTTATTGACTGAAGAATAAATATGACGCTATTTCACCCCACAAAATTCAGTCACAATTTAACATCGACGCCCTCTTAACGTTTCTACGTCCTCATAACTCATAACAATCATTTGAAAAATAAATTAACTTCATGCATGTATTATCTGGAGGAGTTGAATAAATCGTAACATATGAAGGAACAGACATCGGCGACAACCTTTTTGAGGTTTAAAATTGTCTAATTTGTAGACCAAAAGATGCCACATATGAAAAAAAAGTGTTTCAATAAAACTTACCATTATCCACTGGCTCTTTTTTTTTACACCTTTAATATACCCCTTTATTTTCTTTTGTGTGTATAATAAAACATAGACATTTTGGGGAGTCATTTGCGCTTAGTTGGCCGCCGTGAATTCAAATGGGAATCGGTGTATGGTGGAAACGCTGACGACTATTCAAAAGGCTGTTACTCCGCCTATACTTAAACCGATTGAATTATCTTTGCAGCAAAATTAAGATAATGGAACATGGCTTTCTGATGATACCACATATGTTAGAGATATGTTAGTTGAAAATTCAAAATGGCGGACACAATCAGGCGTCATTTTTACTCACCCTGCTAAATAACTATATGACTCAATATGGATGTCTTGAAACCTCTCGTTTCACACTTAGTTTTCATCTGAAGCGTAGTTCATTATCTTAATTTGCTGCAATGATCATTCAGATCGGTTATGTATAGCAACAGCTACAGTCGTTTGAATCAAGTAGTCCTAGGTTTTGCGATTGTCCACGGATCATCATAAATGAACGATGTACGTTCAGCGAAGGAAATCGAGTCTATTTATTGAAGCAGAAATAAATGTGAGCTTTCTATTACACATAAAGGTCGCAATTTACATCGATGCCCTCTTACGTTTTACGTCCTAATTCACTATAACAATCATTTTGATTTGAAAAATAAAGTAACTTGATTACATGCATGTTTCTGGAGGAGTTTAATTGCATATACCTGTGAAGGAACAGGACATCGGTGACAACCTTTTGAGGTTTAAAGTATGATCTATATTTGTAGACCAAAATATGCCATCATCTTGAAAAAAAGTGTTTCAAATAAAACTTACCATTATCACTGGCTTTTACACCTTTAATATACCACTTTATTTTCTAATAAACATAGACATTTTGGGGAGTCATTTGCTTAGTTGGCCGCCGTGCATTCAAATGGGAATCCGTGGATGGGGGAAACGCTGACTACATGATTCAAAAGGCTGTTACTCGGCCTATACTTAACCGATTGGAATTATCTTTGCAGCAAATTAAAGATAATGACATAGGCTTTCTGATGATACCACATATGTTAGATATATGTTATTTGAAAATTCAAAATGGCGGACACAATCAGGGTCATTTTTTTTACTCACCCTGTAACTATATGACTCAATATGGATGTCTTGAAACCTCTCGTTGCACCACTTTGTCATCTGAAAGCTTAGTTCATTATCTTTAATTTGCTGCAATGATCATTCAGATCGGTTATGTATAGAACAGCCTACAGTCGTTTGAATCAAGTAGTCGGTTTTGCGCTCTGTCCACGGATTCACATTAAAATGAACTATGTACGTTCAGCGAAGGAAATCAGTCTATTTATTGACTGCAGAATAAATGTGATGCTATTCTATTACACAAAGCCGCAATTTACAATCGATGCCCTCTTAACGTTTCTACGTCCTCATCACTCATAACAATCATTTTGATTTGAAAAATAAAGTAACTTGATACATGCATCAGTTTCTGGAGGAGTTGAATGAATCATACCGTGTGAAGGAACAGACATCGGTGACAAACTTTTGAGGTTTAAAGTATTGTCTGTATCTGTAGACCAAAATATGCCACATCTTGAAAAAAAGTGTTACAAACAAAACTTACCATTAACACTGGCTTTTACACCTTTAAGATACCACTTTTATGTGACATAAATATAGATATACCCTTATTATCATTTTGGGGAGTCATTTGCTTAGTTGGCCGCCGTGCATTCAAATGGGAATCCGTGGATAGGAGAAAAGATGACTACATACTTGATTAAAATAACTGTAGCTCGGTCTATAATTAACCGATTGGAATTATCTTTACAGCAAATTAAAGATAATGACATAGGCTTTCTGATGATACCACATATGTTAGATATTTATTACTTACAAATTCAAAATGGCGGACACAATCAGGGTCAAGTTTTTTGACTCACCCTGTATGTTTCCTGTTGTAACATTCCCATACGAACAATTTGAAGCCAATATTTGAAACAAATCGGCTCATTATAAATAGTTACCTCCATGATGACCTCGACGAAAGTTGTATATATAGTACGATACCTTTTTGAATCCTTTGCACCAAATGAACATGTCTATAACCTTTTAACCACGTATGAATTCTTCAAACTTTTTGTGCAGACTTTTTTGCAAGGTCACATGGGTCTACCGCAGGGCTATACATGTAGTCGATTGCTTCTTCTCTTATTGTAAAAAATTAAAATAAAAAGGATTAAATGTATAATCGCGAATGAATTGATTTATACGTGTTGGTTGAAGACATGAAATTATGAGATTAAAACTGGTCTTCAACACTCACATTTTGTTCCGAATATTTCGGAGAAACCATTCTCCGTCCTCAGCAGATGTTATTAGCTGAATGTTGACTAGCAGATTCTCTACTCCTGGACGTTGGTGGTGTCCTAGATTTACGATTCTCTGCTGGCAACATCTAGGTAAGAATGTTCACAAATTTTATACGGTCATTATTTTAATCTGAAAGTGTTTTCACTGAAAAGTAAATTACTTTTCCTTTAAAATGAGGTGTCAATCAAATACGTAGCCCAAGTATTAGCTAAGTTACAGACAAAACTTCATGCCAAAAATGATCCAAAATCGTGTGTGTGCAGTTGTGAAAGCACGCACATGTACAATGTACAGCTTTGTATATGACCTCATTGACCTCCTATTCTTTACTGTATGGGAAGGTTGTAATTTCTCCACAAAATGTTCTTTGTGCTTTACGGTGCTTCGACCCCGTAAAACCTGGTGTTCACTATAGGATAGTTCATGAATCAAACTTACACCTCTTGTTCTTAGAAGTTCTTAGATTTAGTTTTAAAGTTTTTAGATCAATTTTAGTGCTGTACAGGCACTATCAGCTTGATACTGCATGAACACCTCCCTCTAGAGTTTGCTAATGTGAACCTTCTTAATCTAGGACACCACCAACGTCCAGGAGTAGAGAATCTGCTAGTCAACATTCAGCTAACATCTGCTGAGGACGGAGAATGGTTTCTCCGAAATATTCGGAACAAAAATGTGAGTGTTGATAAACAGTTTTTTGGATAGTAATTCTGATGGTACAAGACGAAGGCTACGGTCTTCTTCTGATGTTTATTCCTCGTACGTAGCGTAGATTTGACGACAGATCATTTAACGTAATTGTTCCTGGGCTGTGGAACAGGCTTCCTGTTAATATTAGAGAGGCACCTTCCACCAGTGTCTTTTAAACGACTCCTGCAAACATACTTATTTCCTGATGTTTTAAAAATTAACTTTGGATTTTTTTAGTTTTCCTTATTATGATGTATGTCATGTTGTATATTAACTTCGTTTTTTAAGTATTTGTTGTAAGGCGCTGTGTTTTCTGTAGAGCACCGTATAAATGCATTTATTATTATTAATACACTATACAGTGTGAGTCAATAAAAACCCTACATTAAGTATAAAAAATAATTAAAATAGTTAAGAATTGTTTTTGCTCAAATGTTTGCTTTGGTTATAAAGAAGGATAAACAGGCTTTTCAGAAAACGTTTATTTGGTGTCATTTGGACTTTGGAGGAACAAGTTATGCCTATTCTGCTGAGAGACTTAAAAATCCTGTTTGGCCGATTTTGAGCCAAACAAAGATGCGTCGCTTACATAGAGTAACATGGTCTTCAGCAGTGATTTGAGTAAAAACACTTAACACCAAATTATTGTTAAACAATAGAAGGTGGGAGAGCAATTGAAGGATTATAAAAAGTAAGATCGGAGATTACAAAAGAATATGCTGAGTAAAAATGTTCAATTTCCCAAATAAGAAAGTCACAATAGCTGGTGTAAGGACCACAGTTTACTTGGTTCCGCAAGATTTCATGGTTTTAACCTACAACGAACTTGGGGGCGAAAGTGAAACCATAGAAGGTTTTATATTCCGCTTGAAAAAACGGTGCGATATTTAATGTTTAAGTTTTAATTACAATTTATTTACAGAAAACTTCAGCTTTAGATCTTCTAGGGTTCTTCTCGCAAATTAAGGACGCTGAGTATACGGTATTTGTGCAAATTAATTACCTTAAGAGATGTAAAACAAAAATCTCTGAGCATTATGTGCATGAACTGAGACATTGATATGGAGTTATCTTCAATAACTGACTCTTTATGATTGGTATGAATGGTAATTTAATTTGATGAAGATATTTTCTATAAATTATGGACCCACAATAGACCGTTCATTCAAACTGATATGTTTTTTTTTAGAAGAAATCGATACCATCTGAAATTGCATGTGTGAATTGCCTTTGCTATAATATGTTATGGTATACGTCAGTTCCAGTCTCTCCGCATTAATGGCAAAATCGGCAAACAGATTTTTTTTTTAGGTCTCTCCACAAAATTAACATAGTTTTTGAACCCAAAGTCCGAAAGACACCAAATAAAAAAATCTTCTTGAAGCCTGTTTATCCTGTAAACAACCAAAGCAAATATGCAAGCAAAAATAACGTTTAACCTTTGAAGAAAAAAACCTTTCCTGATGTAGGGTTTTTATTGACTCACACTGTACTATGCAAACTGCGTTGTTTTGTTACACTAATCATTCAATCATTGATTTCCGTTTTACTTATAAGGGTATAAGGATAGTTAACAATTTGCTGGTGTGATGCAATACTCTCAATTAAGAGAAACGTCGAACAACTTGAGAAAATGACTTACTATGATTTTAATATCTATCGATATAAATGCATCAGCTGATGCAACTTTCTTCAGTAGAGCTCGTTGATATGTAATATCTGACTTCATAAAGATTTAATCACTAACTCAAAAATAATGCTATTGAGTTGATACAGAATGAATGCATAAAAGGAATTCTCACTTACAGGAAGTGAATGGTGTATAGAATACTGCTTTGCAATAGTCAACAATTCATTAAAATTTTATTGCGGGAATAAGTTCCGCAAAGCGTAATTCTACTTGAAAAGCGATTTCTGTACCTCTGAGCATACAGGTATCATAGCCCTAATGCGTCTATTCTCTACGGTATCAAATAAATCGAAAACCGGGGTTTAAAAAACCTTACCCTAAGGAAAAGAAGAAAACGCGGAAAACATTTTGCTAAGGTGAAGAATTAGAAAGGGAGTAATATCTTATAGTGAACAAAGTCCATTCAGTTAGATTCAGAGTTTAACCTGATAAATTATAAAAATGCAAGTTTGGTATTGATTGATATTTGACTTCTTAATTTATATTGGAGCTAAAGTATAGCATTGCTTAAATCAGGGTTCTGAAAACCTACCTCGGGAAATATTCGATGAAATTTCAAATTATTACGCAAAACCCATTGAAAGACTGACTCAAAGATTTTCCGAGGATGTGCCCTCAGTTTTCTAACAATCCATTTTTCATATCCTAACGTCCCTGAAGAAAATCTGATGATTCCCGCAAAAAGGGTGAGTGGTTAAGCGGTAATTTTCTGATAGATCTAGGACAAGTTCCGATACGTGATTTGTTTAAGAAGTGTATTTTAAAGCAGTTAAGAAACGTTAGGGCTATAAAGAACATAGATTAGCTGTATCACGCAGTAATTAGTAATTGTATTGTGAACTCGCATGGGGTATGGTATAAGCGTTCCACCACGGCACTTCGGGGGAGTGTTATAGAAAATTAAAATATCTTATATTATTTACTCAACAAGTGCTTTATAACTGGTTATTAATTTGCATTGTTTGAATAACTTATATTTCAAGGGCAGTGAGTTTGTGGATCTTATCAGGTGAATATTCTGTACGCTCTGTCCTGTTACCCTTTAACATTGCTGTCATCCCTCCCCTCCTTGTCCTAATTGTCTTTGTTGTGTCCCGGCTCGTAACTTTATTGGCTTTAGGATACCTGCATATCGATATACCCAGTGTAAAGTATTAGTCTAATGTTCTGATATAATGGATTCTACCGTTTCCATGCTTTCATAATTTACTTTGTATGCAGGTATATGTTACATCCATTACCATGCTAGAGTTTTTTCTTTTTTCTCTGAATGAGGGCATTGCGTACACGATCTGCGTTTTGCAGTGTCCTCGTCCAGTACACTTTATTTATGTACAGATAAAAAATATGTAATAATGTACTTATTAGTATATAATCATGTTCTATTTCCATTTACCGTATATAACATAATGTGGAGGACTAATAAATAAAATAAATTCTGTGATTATGACATTCCTAATAGTGACTATTTTCACAATGAACAAATTCAGGCATGGCCACAGTCTAATTATATGCGGTAAGACAGCTTCCATAAGAACATGGAGATTTTACATTTTGAATTCCAACTACTTTGTTCTCTGTGACATGACTTGCATTGAGTGATGTCTTTGTATCATACAGGTTAGTAGCGATTATCATTGCTTTCTTAACTCATATTAGCCAAAAAACACCGAGTATCAACAATAGGAATCGATTTGTACGTTAATCGTAGTAATTACACGACCAAATGAAGACAAATCCAATATTTTGAAACCTTCTAAAACCCCTGTGGTTACATTTCAATCAACCTTGCTACATCTTTACAAAAGAATGGAAAAGAAAAAAAAAAACCAGTCAAACTACAATATTGTAAATTGAGAAAGGATAGTTGACAATCTTATTGAACGATGTTGAAGGATTTTAATTAACTTGCGAGAGGTAAAAAAGGGGAGATCGGGTGTGTGTACCGATATGCTCGCTTGCCCTGCCTTCTACCAACTGTCTCATTGGACGCATATGGCGTTTGCGCCCAAAAATGAATTTTTTAAAACAGCCTTAAAGCATCATTAACCCCTTTAATGGGACACCATTATTGCTCATAACGAAGTCGCCAAGGTAAACAGGCTACGGCGGAAATTGAATGCAAATCTGATCATAATAAAGTAACTATTAGCCAATGTAAAAATTTTATTTGCAAAACACCAGGTTTAAATAATTCGTATAGTGGGTATGCATATGTGCATAGTGAAACTTGATTCGGGTTTCTCAGAAATGTAAATGTCTCCAAGGGACATTGATACCTGCAACCATGGTCCCTAGTCATCAGGGCGTTTCAGACAGTCATTTTAAACGAAAACTTTATTTGTCCGGGCGCGGGGGGGGGGGGAAAATTCAATGCTGAATTGCACACAATGAAGTCAAATGACTTCATAAGGCCAACCTACCTTTAGAACGAAACCTCTGTAATGTAACCGCTTTTCATACCTGCACTCCCAATTATTCATACAAGTAGAAAAATCTACTCCAGGCGTATTGGGACATTATGCCCGTGGAGGGTGTACTAATGCGCGGTGATCACCCATCAATCATCTGCAACCATACTGGCATCTAAAACCTTATCAGACTCAGACAATTACCAAAAGCTTTTGGTGATGATTCACAACATTCTCATGTCGTAACTTCATCGTCACTCAAATTTTATAGCAAATAATTGTAGATTTGATCTTACGAATTGTATAACGTTCATGACAATTTCACCGATTACCAGGAACGTAAATTTTAAGGTGGCGATACACACACACCGTATATTGAAAGTATGCTTGATATTCGATGTGAAGACTCTGTGTGAGAAAATACCCCAAAAGTCCTGGCGGTCTGCCTTCTACTTCACGCGGGTGTTTCTAAAATGTTGAAAAGTGAAACATCGATTGCAGTATTTGACAAAAAATTAAACTATAAAATTAATGAAGCTACAGATATATCTTGCGAGTTTATCATTTTACATCGTAGCAATGTTAGAATGTGTATTGTGGAGGCACTTAGAAAACCTTTTGAGGTGGCCTTAATATAGCACCACCACAGCCTTTGATTGAGCCCACCATGGGCCATCCTGGTTCATGCGCGCGCGATACTGCTGATAGATCGTAAAACCTTTAAAAAACCTTTTGGACATTCCAGCCATAGCACAACATCTACGTTTGATAGATTGGAGCCGACAGGTTACGATTGGCGCAAAAAGGTAAACGAACTCCGATAGTATGTGTTCAACGTGTTACGGAACACACGTCGTTGGCTAAACGGCTTAGGGTATCTTTAACGGGGATTTCTGGGTTACCATTTACGATAACACTTCTTGTGGTGGATAGCTCTTAAACTTTCTATTTTATTGGTTGAGTTAGATATCTTCAATCTGACGAGTGAATGAATTGACGAGAGATTACTGGAGATAGTGAGCATACAAGTCCAGAGCTTTGGGCGCTCAACAGTCTTGTCGATGTTAGTAGTATGCCTAGGGAGCATTAAAACTCCAATCCTCTATAATTGTTAATTCTTCACGATTGTCAAAATCGAACTTGTTTGGCCATGTTTACATAGCGCGCATTGATGCGCCAAAGGTAGTGGAGGATTTGAACGAATGCTAGAGTAACGAGAGTTTGTTTTTTTACAGTAAAAGTTTGGAAGTGGCTAAATCGAGCTCTCCGGACTCTTTCAACATTTGATTGCCTTCTTGACTCGATAATACCAAATCAACGAAATGTCTACGATCAAGGACCATCGGCTCGTCGTCTTATTTCTTTCAAGCATTTTATATTTCAGTAAGGTATTTATTTTGTTACATGCGTTAGTAATTTGAAAAAATGAAGTAGATACTTTGATGATTGAAATGCTTTCTTATAAATTTCTGATCGCTGGAAATAACACGTTCTGATAGATAATGCAACGTCTATTTAGCAGAAAGAAAGTGAAGTGAGATAAAAGGGAAGGATATTTCGTATGTATATGGTCAATGTATTCCAACCCTTATATTGTCATAATTGGTATTTGCCAATGGCACACACAAAACAGCTAAAGTTGTTTGTGTGTGATCTTGTAATGTCACTAACGTGCATAATTGCTTTTTAACCTGTTAACATTGAATTTAATTAAACCACGATCGTATGTTAGTATATTATTCTATTTAAAGAATTATTCAATTGCACGATGAGAATTTAATCGTGATTAGTTCATTACCGGCGTGCAAAGGATTTCTATTGCTCGTTCTTGGTTGGTATTTGGTAAAGTGAATGTCGTTGTAGCATTGTAAAATGATTACATATTAAGTTTTACGCTGAAATCACATTGTTTCAAACTGTGCTTAATCGGGTAGAATGTGAATTGCAACTACCAAGGATACCAGGAACTTACCTTTTTTTTAGGTGGTCATGAAATGGCCAACCTACAAATGCCCTTTTTCACAAGATTATAGATAAAAAAAATGTTGTTTTTATGGTTAACCATAATTTTGGCACATATTAATCTCTAGGACATAGCGGTATCCTTTTTCTCGTCTAGTCATCCAAACGTCAAGTTGTTGTTCACACGAGGCTTAGTTTGGGTGTATGTGAGTGTCAAGCCCTCTTTTAAGTAGAAAAAGTTACCACTTAAATCAGAGCAGGCAACTTTGAGTGTTAACGATTTTGTTTTGTATAAAGGTTTTGTTTAATAATACAACCATTTACATAAAACAAGCATAATGATTGGTTTGATTGCTTCCTGTTGCATTGGATTGTACTTTACACCAAATCTCGCGTTGTTTCAATCTTGATACCTGTGATTTTTAACGCAAATACCCGGGGGCATTGTATTAAAAGGTGGATATGATGCTGTAACAAGAAAACCGCGTAAAAAGGTTGCTCTTTTTCCAAACCAGGCGGTTGTTACGCGTACATTGATATGGTTTGTCAAAAACCAGGATTATGGAAAAGGGCAGTTTTTCTTAACATGCAATTGTGATGTAGTGTTTAGGGTATGTAATACTCAAACTAAGCAGAGATCAAAATCAAAGCAAGATAATAAAGGTATACGACACAATACATTGCTTATTGCTTAGGGTAGCAAAAAGTGACAAAATACTGTTAAAAAGTAGGAAAAAAGACCATAAATACTGCGTTAGGGTATGTTTTTTTCATTATCACATCATCATCATAATCGTCGTCGTCATCGTCATTACCATTCGTCATTATCATTATTTGTCTCAGACTTTAATTGTCAGAATAAATCAAATGAGGGAGTACGAACGGGTCAAACATTTAGTTTACCAATTAATACGTTATCTGTATTGTTTTTGACATTTGGTATCCCGCATTCAAAAAGCTTCGTATGTTAGTAGGAAAAGTCGTGTGCGCTATAAGAGTTCTTGTACCTTATCTGCCAAAATTAGATAACGAGAATTAAGTATAAGGCTTAAACAAAAGTAAATATCTAGAAAAACAATCAAAGCTTAAATAAGAGCCTTTTCAAACAAATTAAAATGTGGTTTGCACGAAAGTTTGTCGGTTAGTGAAAGAAAAAGAAAGTGAATAAAACCAGTAGGAGGTTGCAAGGTGTTATTTTAAACCATAAGTCAGTCATTTTCCCCATTGTGTCTCTCCGTTTAATAGTGTTTTGGATTAATAATGATATTACCTTTTCGTATTAAAACGTGACATTGGACCTAATAGCAGGTAAAAGTTACTCCAACAGTCTCCAATACAATTAATGCCATTAAATGAAAATCCTGAAGAAATTACTGATAATGGCTTGGGCAGGTAACTAATTATTTACTCGTGGTTTGACAGGTCTGCTGACAATTTTCTTAAAATGTTTTTTAATTATTTGTTATCCAATATGGATGAGATACCTTAATAAAGAGTTCATAATTTTTACATGTATAGATTATCTAATGCACGAAATAGGTCGTATGTGTTACATTACACTTTTTTTTTTATAGTAATGAAGTGGTTTGTATTCGGTATGACATACTGACCTTTTTTGTCAATATCCGATTATAATAGCATTTTGCATTATACGAATACCTAAACTCATGTTATTTACTTACATCCAATGCAACATAGATCTTACAATCACAATAACATACAAAATTTCGTCAGAAATGGCGCACACGACTATTTTGCACATTTTCCCCCATAGACCAGTACAGGGGGGTCCCAGAATGATTAGTACCCATCGATACCCACAATGTTTTATTTTTTTCCATAGAAAATCAATCATATAGGTAAGTTGGTTTCAATATCCAATCTCATTATCCTGTATGACCTTTCATAAGAATTTTGAATGCATAACAATTTTGGACTCACAAAGTGAAAATACACTTAATTGTGTTAGGATGCTGATTTCATCCTTTGGGCTTAGTGAACAAAAATGTTGTGTACTTTTCCCCCTTCCTGGCAAGCTATTTTTTACAACTATGCTTTATCCCTTCGGGAAATCGTTTATTTAAACACTCAAAACGTGTGATTGTGGTACCAATAAGAGCTGGGATCCTCCTTTTCCTTCGATACCAAAATTGGTACTAATATGCCCAGGGACGACGTCCAAAAATGATGTCATAAACCTCGCTAGACAGTAAAGTCAGTGGCCACACAAGCATTATGGCCTATTATATACTTATTTTGGTACTTTTTGCAGAGTAAAGCACTAAACCCTCTGTATGTATATAAAAAGCTGTCTTTTGCCATGATTTAGAGGCAAAACCCGTCTTAATTAAAAAACTGATAGTCCTAATATTTGGGCAAAATTGAATTTTCGCCGATTGTGCACTTGTGTTTTCTGAAATTGACAATTTTTTGCTGCCTAATCGGTCTTTATACATCACTGTGATGCCATAAAGGGTATGCTGGTACTTACTTGGTATCAAGGTAAAGAGAATGGTCAAGCTATCTATTGGTACCAAAATCAAAGTATCAAGTTCTAGTAGAGATTTTTCCCGAAGGAGGATAAGGTGATTCAAAAAAGGCTTGGTAAGTCGATGGGTAAGGACACACACATACATTTTTTTCACTAACCCAAAGGATGAATAAGCACCTCTAACACAATTAAGTGTATTTCACTTTGGTTATCCGATTTTTTAGGATTCAAAATTCTGTATGAAAAGGATACAGTATAAAATGAAGTTCATATTAAAACCAACTGACGCTAATGTTTTTGATTTTCTATGGCCAAAAATCCAACAATTTTGGTTATCGATGGGTACTAATCATAGCGGACAAACCACTGTATTAATCTTCCACCATTAGACATAATTAGAGTTTACATGGCCTCATATAGAAGATAGAAGTATTGTTTAGCGCACGACAAAATATCACGCATGCATCATTATATCAGGGATGCGTAATGGCTATTTACTAATTCCTATATTAGGAGATACGGTAATTTGCAAAATGAGCCCTTTTCCATAGGTACAGTAAATCGTTCTTATCATTTAGGTTATTAGAATTTGGTTTCCCATAATTTTAAAAGTCGCTGGAACTATGAAATAGCTTAATTGAAAGTGGCTTAAACCAGCAGAGCTTGAAAC
>JAMKCH010024087.1:0-19926 GCA_023653785.1 Ophioderma brevispina | reverse complement strand
ACCATTTTGGTGAGTGAAAGGTTACATATAATTTTCCCAAGGATACGAGATGTAAACTTAGCAACTTGTTTATACTGACCAAAAAGGGCTGTGACTCTTAATCAACACTGTCTGGCAGTGTTGTGGACAGTGGATATTCTCTCATCAATCGTGATAGTAGTAAGAGTTTCTTAATCTTAACATCTCGGTAGCATAGAACTAGAACGACTCCAACACCTCAACAAATGTCCATTTTAGGACCATCCTATCCTTTAAGTCCAAAGTAGTACAAAAGTCAATGGGGGCGTGTCTGCGACAATGTATAATAAAAGGATGTGTAGGTCAAAGGATAAAAAATATCTTTTGTACAGGAGATCAAAAATGTCAAAAGGCTTCTATCGTAATTGTATTTATCTTACGCAAGGAGTCTGAAAAGGTATAGTGCTAGATCTTAAGATGTCGTCTTGGGGATAAAATGGCTGAAACTTAACGACCCCATTGTCTATATGGCTTTGAACCGTTAGATATGGCAAATTCTACTTTTTTGAAATCTTTTCAAAAATATAGTGAGGCTCTCATGATTAAATTGAAGCATTTTAAAATATTGACCCTGTACAAAGATTTGTTATATCCTCTGACCTATTTGTCTAACCTTGTTATTTAGGCATCCTGTTGGATATGTGACCATTGACCTTTACTTTTTTTTTGAGGAAGAAACGTGTAAGATTTCATAACTGTATGAAGTTTTAGAAAATTTAATCCCCTGATGTGAACTTGTGACCTCAGTAACCACAATTGTCAAAGGGGGCCAAGAACGGCACCGATGGATTCTTCCATAAACACCTTGGTCCTATACATTTTAGCAATAAAATGCATTGGTGGGCGGACGGGTTGATGAAGTGGCTCATCAACTCGCATTTCACCAATTTGGCCCGTGCGTGAATTTGGTTTCCAATCTATACCCGCCCTCGCAGGTTTTCTCTGAGAACTTCGTTTTCCTCCTGCATTTAAAAATCAAGTATCTTTCTATAAAGCCTTTCCATGTCGTTACTCGTGTTGTATCAGGCCTAGGCATCCACGGCGACGAATGTCAATGGGACGTTGGGGGATTGTGCTTGTTATTAAGGGTATTAAAATATTATTTTCAGTACCATTTGATGCTTCTGCTCCAAGTGCTATCCGACTTAGTACACTAACCAAAAGACTTTCAACCACAGGTCTGCCCCTTTACCTTATTGGGATATACAAATTAAAGTGGCCAATTTTGAAACCTTACCTTGATATTCACAACATGGGTATTGCCTTCTTGTTGCTTATTATGAGCTCAAAAGCCAAGATACAAGGCAAAATATACTTAATAATGTGGCGACCATTTTGAAATTCGATATGGTGGTCTAACAAATAGCTAGAACCCAGAGTGTAGATCTTTGAAAACCTTAGTATCACAGACGTGGTATTATATCTTTGTCCGCCAATGTAGCTTGGAAGCCAAGATATGGAGAAATGTATTGAAAACATAGGGCAATTTTGAAATTCAAGATTTCCAACTCAAGGATACAGGCTGACAGTATATTAACCTGTGTGGGGGTCAAAACCCTATTGACTTTCCCCCGATGCGCTTAAAATGACAAAAGCTTGTATAAAAAGCTCCAGATTTTTTTTATTAGTTCACAATTTCCAGTCATTTTTTAGCGAAACTTATGATGAACTTAACACCTTCACCAGGGTAGTGTATGCCTTCAAAATTGAAGGTTTCAGGGGTGGGTTGCCACCCAAGAAAAATCTAGGGTACATTTCTGAGGAAATCTGCAAATATGACTCAGACTAAAATCTGTTTATGTAAATATAATTGCCAAGTCTGAAAACCGCATGAAAATCCGTATCCTACCCTTTTTTCGCACAAAATTGGATTTCGCCTATTTTTTGTGAAACGGCCAACTTGGCAACTCGTGGACGTTATGACGCAATTGATGGATTATAGTTACGTATGTTCCCCCAAACCAAGCAGCCGTCTATGGACCTGGATGCAACCAAATGGTTCCAAATCCCAGCTGGACAACAAGCATATTCAATGGCAAATGGGTGAATTCTCTCCGTAACTGCAGAGCCTATCAACACTGTGGCAGCTTTGATTCTGATCACAGTAATACTCATCATCCGTCTCAAGCACCTTATTAGAACATCTAAAGGTCAAGCCTGCATAATACCAAAGTTTTGACTGAAGAAGATCCAAAATCCTCTCAAAAACAACCACCGAATTCGATCGAACTTCCCATAGGGTTTTTTCAGATCCTTCAAAGAACTAGACTCCTCTGTGTCAATCACTGACGTACAACCTAATTGGGAAGCCGTTGAAGCGGCAGCCAAAGAAGTGGTTGGCAAATGCAGCCACTGTGGAATGCCTAGCTGGGTGTTCTGAGAAAACCTTACGGCTTATACCGGAGCGAGACAGGCAAAGAAGAAATTCCTCATTGATAGAACCAACCATTCAAGAAATGCATGTCGAATCTCAATGCAAGGCGGAATGAACGTATAAATCTATGAACTGACCAAACTCAACAAACAGATGAATGACTTAAATTGCAGATGAGAAGGTGAATGTAATACAACTGGAAAATTAATTCACAAAATCTCTGGTCAGGATAAAGATCTTCAACCAAAGTCAAGAAAAGGGATGATACAGCCCCATCAAGTGAACAAGACTTCTTGTTGATTTGGCGGGCAATACTTTTGTTGTTAGCTCTCTACCACAACGATAATGGTCCCCACATCTGACCTACTTCTCCTGCTGATCAGGACCTTCCTATATGCCAAGACCCACCATCCCTCGAAGAAACCAGAAAGGCAATTCAAGAATGAAAACAACAGGGCAAGCTGGAGTGGACATGCAATAACATCAGAAGCATTCCAGAGTGGTGGGGAAGTTCTGTTGCCGGTCATCCACAAGTTGTGCGTTTAAGTTTTCATGTTCAACACCACTCTTACCCCCCCGAACAGTGGATCACTAAACATCATTGTTCCTTTGCTAAGAAAGGAGACCTCGACTGCATGCATAATTACGAGGAATTACCGGTTGATGTCAGGGCAGCAAACGTCTACAACAAATCCTGTTAACAAGAATACATAGCAAGTTGATCCTATACTAAGATCCAACCAAGCTGGTTTTCGCCCAGGTAGAAGCTGTGCACAGCAGGTTCACATGCTAAGGAGAATCATGGAGTCTTTTCAGAGTTTTTTATCAACTCCCACTCACCATCACCTTCAACGATTTTAAGAAAGCCTTTGCCTCGAATCACAGAAGGTCTGTTCTCGGTTCCTTCCGTCATCTAGGTATCCCAGACAGGTTGGTAAAGCCATAGGCCGTTCTCTACAACCGCACTTCCAAAAGCGCTGTTATGGTAGATGAAATATTCTCGGAGCCTTTCCTCGTTCGAACAGGGGTACTGCAGGGAGATGATTAGCTCCCTTTAATTTTCATTGTGCTGATAGACTACTTAATGCAAAAGCCAACTAAAGATACAGATTCCGTATTGATGACACATCCACGTCAGTCCAGGAGGTATCCAGCCAGTCTTAAACGACCCCAGATTTCGCTGACGATATCGCCCTACTGGAGTCTTCAATCACTAGAGCTCAGGCACATTATCAAGAACAGCAGCTGCAGCTGAAGAATTGGGCCTTATCATCAGTGTGCAAAAGACAGAGTAATGACTACCAACTGCAACCCACTTCCACTGCTTAAAAGTTTATGCGAGTGCAATCACCATGTCTCCGACTTTCAAATATCTGGTTGTATGAATGGCTTCTCAGTTCTAAAGACCTAACAAAGAAAGACGAAAAGCCTTGCCTGGGCAGCATTTTGGGAGTTGGAGCGCATATGGAGAAGTGTCAAAGTATAACGGAAAAAGGGAAAAGCCATTCTGAATTAATTACGGGGACTGCATCTTCAACCAACATGTGTGACAGTATTTTGTAAGGCTGCGAAACTTGGGTTCTGACAAACAATTTTGGAGAGTAAGTTCAATTTCTTTATCGCAACATGTTGCTCTACAGAATCCTGCTGAACGTCCAAGCGCATTGATCGTGCCCCAAATGCCCAAAATCTATGCTGCACAGGTACGGAGACCTCTTATAAACCGAGTAAGACTGCGACAGCTTACTTTTCTTGGCATATTCTAAGGATGCCAGAGGTAGAGCCTAGTAGGTTATATGCTTTCTTACACACCAACACATGGCAAGAGACCTAGGCCTACAGAGAAACATCATATCTCACCTACATCCAAAAGCTCTTGGGGGGCAAACACATGTTGCAAACAAAGGCTACTCCACCCGCCAACTTTGGCCCAAACAGAATGACTGAGGAAACTTGCGATCTCGCTGCTGCGCAGGTCGAGAACTGATTATGATGAATTCGTCTTAGTACTTATTACTAACCATCGGCAAAAGGCGTGGTAATACAGAGGTTAACATGTTCGGCCATATTGATTTCAAGATGGCCACCAAACGAAATTAGTCGCAACTTAAATTATGGTTTCTTATTAGCAACCTCAAGTAAATCAAACATGGGTTTGTCACCGTATTTAGTCCCGTAATGTCCCCTTTCAAAGTCAGATACAGGACAAGTTTATTCAACATGTCGGCGGCCATTTTGAATTCAAGAGGCCACCAAACAAAATTAGTTGTAACTTAAAACGGTTTTTCTTTAGAAACCTTAGTACACAACAATGGGTATATGTCCACCGTTTTTTTATTACCCCTGTATGTTAATTCAAAAAGTCAAGATACAGGCCAGCAGTATATTCAAACTTGGCGGCCATTTTGCAAGACGGTTTTCTTTAGAAACCTAGTACACAAACTGGGTATTGTCCAACCGTTTTACCACTGTGTGTTATTCAAAAGTTCCAAGATACACGTAAAGTATATTCAAACGTGGCGGGCATTTTGAATTCCAAGATGGCCGCCAACGAAATTAGTTTTAACTTAAAACGGTTTCTTTAGAAACCTTAAGTATCACAAACATGGGTATTTCCAATTTCCCCGTTTTTACCACTTTGGTGTTATTTCCAAAAAGTCCAAGATACAGCCAAAGTATATACGTGGCGGCCATTTTGAATTCAAGATGGCCGCCAAACGAATAGAGTTGTAACTTAAGAAACGGTTTTTTAGAAACCTTAGTATCACACACATGGGTATTGCACAAAACCAGTTTTTAGCCCGGTATGTTATTCAAAAGTCAAGATACAGGCCAAAGTGTATCAACGTGGCGGCCATTTTGAATTCAAGATGGCCGCCAAACGAATTAGTTGCAACTTAATAACGGTTCTAATAGCAGACCTTAGTATACCACATGTTATGACACAATTCTATCACCTTTAGAAAACGCCACAAATGTAGATATGGGGACAAATATATTGGAATAGCGGTCCATTTTTGAATCCAAAATGGCTGCCAAACGGGTGGTCGAAAAAATGGAAACAACCAAATTCTAGTTCCTAGGTGTCAATATTACCCATAACAGACAAAAAATCAAAATGTAGCAAAATAGCCGGCAAATCCAAAAACGTACGATAAGGCACCATACTGTTGTGGGACGGCATAATGGGCAGAATGAGCAAAAGTAAATGGCCAGAAAAGCAGAATGGGCAGAAAAGGCAGAATGAAGCAAAATAGGCAGAAAAGCAGAAGAGCAGAAGAAAATAGAATGAGTTGCAAATGGGTCAGAATGGCAGAATAGGCAGAAAAGATCAAACAGAATGGGCGAAGATGCCGAAAGGCATAAAAGCAAGAATGGGCAAAGGGGATGAGTAAAAGTTATAAAACAAAAATCTATATTTGTATCACTACACCGGAAATGCAAACCTTAATGTATTACAATAAGTTTGGTTGCTGAGGGCTTCAACTTCAGCTTACTACATTTTAACCATAGTAGCAAAATGCAAATTATCTAATTATCGCCATCATAATATGGCAAAATTGAATATCTAGAAAATGACATTTATTCCACAATATAAACTTGCATGCGCAATATAAATAATAGTTTTTGAATGAATCCTGACATTTTTGCGCTTCTGACATATCAAATGAGCTTGACAGATGGGAAAATATACCCAATGCATTTTTTGGCACTCTTACATAATCAAAGAGCCAAAAACACTTACCATTGCCTATTTCTCAAATTAACATGGAGTACTCGGAGACTGATTAGTAAAAAACATTTGGTAGGATGATCTTGAACTCAGCATATCTGAACCTTTTGGAAAATTATGGGGTCCCGTGGACTTCAAGTTAAAACCAAGCAGGAACCCTGCGCCCATATATGTTTGCACTTGAAATATTTTTACTACTTGGTCGTGTATTTCTGCTACGGCCTGGAGATTGTTTTAATATTGAAATACCAGTATTTGCAATGTTGTGGTGATTTGAATTTAACATCTAGGAATATCTTAGACATGTAATGAGTTGCTTTTACTTGCATGCCTTTCCATTTTTTTTCCAATAAAACCAATCCTAAATTTCCTATTCACTTGTCCTTCAGGATTTTTGTGATATTGGCAATTTGCTTGATCACTGTGCATTCTGATATAAAACCATTCGGTGATCTACACACACACTGGCCCAAAGTATTTTTTGCAACATGCAGCAACCGAAGTTCTAATCACCACCTGCATTTCAAATTATCATCATGGATCTTGACCCACACAAATACTAATTAATTCCAAATTTGTGGTTTTCATACAATAATGCTATTCCCCATGATCCAGATGGTGAAAAAACTTTTTAATTTGATTGTTATGTTCCCTAAATATGGCGGATTAAAGGAACGGCGAACGATACTTTGTTGTCGATTGAACTCCAGAAGGAATACAGACACAGAAACAACAGAATGGCTTCAAAACGCCGCTTATTTACTAAGGAATTCTATCTACGGGTTCCATAGGGGTGTACTTTAAATGTTTATGGAGAAAATCTAGTGGTTTATGTGGACCCGGAAATGAGATAAGGTCCTGGAAAACAGTAGTCTTCGAAAATTCGAGAAATTCAGAGACACACGAAGTGGAATTCGAATGATAACTCACGTAGTTTTTACGTAAATCAATGTCCTATTCCGCGGTTTCACTTGGCATGAACAAACAGCACATGTCAGCGGTGCGACTAAAAAGTTATTTTCAATGTTCACACTGACCTTTTTCTTTCCATTAAATTTCCCGAGTCCAACGGTGATGAACATGCTCCCATCTTTTATTGACATCTCATTTTCGGTCCATACAACCACACCGATTTTCGCCCTAAACATTTAGAGTAGACTATTTTGCAGCCTTTTTGACGTTCCTTTGACCGTGTTTCTTCTGGAGCACAATCGGTAAGTTATCATTAGGCAGTTCCTTTAACCCGCCATATTTAGGAATCATGACAACCAAATTAAACATTTTTCGCACTACTTAATTCTTGGAAGTAGCATCTGTTTGGAAAGCACAACTTTGACAAGGATTACGTAATGTGTAGTCAGGAACTCTTGGTACAATTTTAAAATCATTTTTTGAATATAAATTGCTTTTCCGCATGTTGCAATACTTTTGGCCAGTGTGTGTATATTGCACCTTAAGTTAAATATCTTCAACTGCTGCAAATGCACCATAAATTTATCTTCAAATATATCACGGTGGCCATCTTAGACATGGCGGCCATCTTTGAAAAAAAAACCAAAATAACAAATAATAAGGGTCTCCCTCATCACCTTTTTTTCAATAGTCCGGACGATCAACTGGTTAATTTCTTTAGTTGGCATTACAGCCATTCAGTTTGTTTATTTATGACAATTGTAACAACTCTGGGAGAATACCTATTCATTCCCATGGAATAAACAATATTTAAAAAGGTCCCAGGAAATGAGATGATAAACCTACTCCAAATCTTGTGGGACATTCCATTGCAATAAACAGGGCCAGAAAAAAGAAACTATTGATTATCAGTCAGTGTCATGAATAGATTCACACCAGTCACCTGGAATTTTCTATTATTCTTTGATAAATCAATCACAAATGATGTCATCACAAACACAAATATTGAATACTTTCTGGTCCCTCCTTGTAGACATGACACAAACCACATCAATTCTATTTGCATTTCCTGGGACCTTTAAGCATTTTCCAATAGTAATTTTCAAATAGCCTTTAGATGACCTCAAAGCCTTGGCTTACACCTCAAGATAAGTCATTCTTGATCACGGATTTCAAATAATACATCCAATCCCCGTATACTTTGCTCCTCTCAATACTTTAAGTTGTGTCATCTGAAGCAATTCTATGATCGTGAAAAGCATAAGCTCATTTCTCAGTGGATTTGTCTTCTATGAAGGTTAATGAAATTGTGGGCGGAATCCAGGAGGGGGTAAATCCATAATACAGGGGTCAAAAAAGACAAATGCTTGCATTGCTGTAAACAAGCAACCAACGTGTTCGTCCGATTTCATTAAAAAATGGCTCAAATTGTTTATCAAAGGCTGCAACAATAATATTTTTCACTCATATTTCTAAAATTCATGGACCAATAGCGGTTAATGGCATTGACCTTGTTTTGTTATTTACCTCGATAACCAAATACAAAAGAGAGTGCCAACTACTTCCGTTGCAATCCTTCTAGAAAGGTTAACAATTTGAGACCATTTTTAAAGAAATCGATGTAATATTATAAAAATGACCTTTAGTGATGATCTTTGACAATTTCTCACTTATATCTCCATACCCATATGTTGTAGGTAGTACAAGCTATACCCGTTTTAATCCTCGTAACAAGGCAGGAATATGACAATGTTTATGTTTCTCAAGTGTAACGAGTCTTACTTTTTTTATTTCGCAAAATAATTTCTGGTCGGTCAGGCAACAGTTAGGTACAGAACATTTATTAATGCAGTGATACACGATTAAATGTGAAAAATACAGTGGCGTAGCTAAGGGGCAAGAGAGCACGTGTCAACTCAGGGGTGACTGAATAACGTTGGGGGACAATAAATGCATCTGAATATGCACAGAGCTCACATTGATACAAAATACACCTTTTGCACGCCTTATACAAGTCAGGATGGCAACTTCTGCAGCGTGTTAAGTTAAAATGTTGGTGTGATGGTTTCTTATGTGATACAAGAGCAAGATAATCATGTCTGCCAGATACAGACGTAGACTTTACATTCAGTTAGATCTGATGTGCAGTCATGTTTCAGTAATGAATGTGAAGATATTGACGTTAATTAAGACAATATTGTGAAATAAGTAGGCTTATATTCCATGTTCTTTAAACACAACTCTCAAAAATTCACTGAAAAAAGTGATAGTAAGAAATATCATAGTTCAAAAATAGTTCATCTGCTTCAAGATGAGATAACTGAGAGCTCTCCAAAGCCACTCAAAATGCTAAAACCCGAGAGCTTTGCCCCTAGACCCAATCAGGGGCACTATAAGGCGGGCCCCTGAACCCCACCCGTGATTGCTCGAGCTACTCGCTCGGGGGCGCCACTTTAACATCTTCCACTAGCTATGCCACTGTGAAAATACTGGAAAAACGAATTGGAGGAAGTCGACCTTAAGATGCTCCACTTATCTGAGTAATTATCCACCTCTTCATCCTCGGTCAGACCTCAGCTTGCTTTGGTGTGCACTGACCATGGAATTAAAGGTGAAGCGAGAGATTTTAAGGCATTCATATATTGTGTCATATTTAGTGCTTTCGTATAGATTGGACATCAATAGATTTCTGACTTTGTATCTGTCTACAGAATTGTCATAAAAGTGATAACAAAAGGTGATTTTGATTTGCTTATAATTTAATTTCAATATAAATCATAGGCTGAATTTCGTATTTTTTGCTTAATCCTTTCGGATGGGGATATTTTTGATGGAAAGCTTTTTCATCATGCAAAAAATCCGCGTTTCATTTTTTTACGGACATCTGCACCTTTAAAGGAAGATAGGTGTATGTATGTGTTGAACTGTTAATATAATATAAATTTCTAGTAATAGCAATATTTATAAATTAATTACATATTTTGCTTGTGTCAGTTATAAATTTAAGATGAGAATATTTACTAACAAAAGTATTTGAAAAACCTCTGTGGGAAATCAAGTATGTACTTCTATGACAGAGGGTTCAACATCCGTCACGATGTAATACACCAAAGTCTTTGTTGTGCAACATACGTCATTGAAATTTTATAATCTATTCTCCTTCATATATAGAAAATGATATATTTGCTTAAAGGATTCCACTTTCAGATATAGGGAATACAGAAGAACGAGAACCTTCTCCACATGTAATCCACGTTCAAGTTTCTTACAGGCTCTATACATGTATTGGTGATGGGGTTAAGGTTGCTTGGAGATTTCCATAGGTTTGACCCAATTTCTCATATGAATCAGTGGCAATGTTTTGCCTGGCAAGTCAGATTTGTTGAAAACTTTCTTTTGAACTTGAGCGTGAGTTGGAAACGTGGAGCCCCATTTGGAAGCATCGAATACCCTTTCTTCAGATTTGGATGGTGCTGGTGTAAGGTCATTGAACCCCTCATTCCCGCCATTCTGCATATCCGCTGATGTTAAGCGGATTCACAAGAAAGTGAAGTACATTCAAGAGACGGTGTAGCAGATTCAAGAAGAACGTCAGATATACCCACTGGTTTGGTAGATCCTTCATAAACTGTGTTCTGAAACTTTCCGCCTAAGAGTAAAAAGAGTAAGACAAAAACTTGGTTTTTATTTCGAATAGTGTCTTGTACAATTGCCCCCCGGAGAATTAGTAATTACGTCATATCCATTCGAGGAGCTTTATTTTTTGTAATACAGCACAACGATATCTTTTAGCTGGAAATGCACTTACCTATCAAGTAAAGTATACTTCCTAGCTAATATGTTGTAGAGAACATAAAGAATACAAAACTACAAAAAAAAAAACTTTTTCAAAGGTTACCAGTGTGATTTAATATCAACGAGCTAGATAAACGTATAGAGCGCCATGGTCAGCGAGGAAGTAAAGTCGACTCAGCGAGCCATGACGTCACACTTACATCGTCTGCTTCATGATCTGATTTCATGAAATCCGGTGTGAAAGCAGATATAGTCCGGCGGGAGCCATAGTCCGGGGCTCCATAGACGACAACGGAATAAAGCGTGAAACTAGTGTTACGTGAAGAGTCAACTGAATCGATTGCCCTATTGTTCACCATTGTTTCCGGACTATGAGTACGCCGGACAATAATTACTTCTACACCGGTGTGAAAGTAACCATAGTCCAGCAGGTATCATAGTCCGGGGCTCCATAGACGACAACGGAATAAAGCGTGAAACTAATGTTGCGTGAAGAATGTTGCGTCAACTGAATAGATTGCCCTATTGTTCACCATTGTTCCCGGACTGTGAGCCCGGAGGACTATATCTCCTGTCACACCGGCGTTGGTAAGCACTAGATATCACTCATATCAGTGTGGTGAAACTAGCATTTCACGTGAAACTGACCTTACAGAAAGGTAGAGGAATATCATCGGAACAAATAATAACTTAGACTGGTAAGCTGAAATTGCTGGCAAAGGGTGGCGCTATTCAACATTTGGTTTGCCCCTTGAATCGTACTGGAGTAACATTTTTTAATTTTTATTTCAGCATTGTAATTGTATTTATATCCTACTATTATGAACCAAATTTTATGGAAAAAGGCGTCACAAAGATCGGGTTTTTTGACAGCTATTTTGAACCGATTTTCATTTTTATCTGTTATGTGGGCATGTTGATGTACCCCATCAATGACCAGAGTTTTGGTAAAAGAATCCAACGGAATTAAAGTGGTATTTAGAGGGATCCACTTTGACCCCCTTATGCACCAACGGCAGTACAGAAATCCTTATGCACTTTTAAATTATGCAAAACTACGGCAAATGAAACAAACCTACCTTCTTCTCCTTGTCTAATTAATTGGTTTGAATTTGTTGAACCCATTCTATTTCTGAAAGAAAGAAGAATAAACAAGAATGGATAAGTAATGTCAAAACCAGCTTTATAATAATCGAAAATGTCATGCAAAATGGATAGCAATCAAGGTTTTTTACCACAGGACAGGGTTTGAAGAATGAGCGAAATTTCCAGCAAACGCAAAACATTAAGAAAACGTTTCCGTACCCTGACCCATCTGACACAATTTTTTTCTGACACACTTATGAATTCGGAAACCTTAACGGAATAAGCATGTGCTTTATTCCGTGAAGGGTCTCCGAATTCATAAGTGTGTGTCAGAATAAAATGTGTCAGATGGGTCAGGTTACCGAAGCGCCCTAATATAACGCCAATAAAACGTTCATAGAAGGGCAGGATTGACATGAGTTAACTGACGGCTTTTAGACTCTCGATGGATGAGTAAATATGCAAAGTAGGGTATTGTTTGAAGGTTACGAATCTACAGTTATTTAAATGGTTTGATGGAGATTGAATTTACATTGTGAGCAATGACTTAAGAATGAACAACCCTCTTTCTACTATCAATCACCACCGCAGTCATCCTGACAAACCTGTCAGACAAAAAGTACTCGAACCAGATCTAATAGTACCAAGATTTATTGATACTTGATATTAGCGATGCACATAATGGGTACGCTGCACCAAAATAATCTTGGCACTTTTTGTTTTTAGTTTCAGACATACCATTTGGTGAATCAATCATCGTCCTTTCCGTCATACCTCTAGGAGATCTTCAAAAAATAATTATGTTGATTAATAAATTTGTAATGCTTGGAATTTTAAGAAGACTCAAATGGCACATTTATTGTTTTAAGCGGAAGGGAAATCTGAGGTTACCAAAAGGCCGTTTTAAAGTCACATATTGGAAACTCTTTAGAGCTAGGTAACATTTTAAATAATCAGTGTAGTTGATGAACCGTCCTGTACTGTCATTTCTCTAGATAAGAGATTTCAAGACCATAGTGAATATAAAGATCCAAGTAAGTATCTCGGTGAGCACGATCTGTGTAAATTGTAGAAAAATCTAAAACGGGGCATGTGGAACACTTCTGATCGACTGATGCTCGAAAAAAGTAATGCATATTTCAAGTACGCGTCTCGTATATTATTCTAAAGGCATATATTATTAGTGCTGCAGCATCAGGTGAAAAAAGGGTCTCAGATTTCTACCAACCAGGGCCGGAATAATAACATTTGCTATCATAGCTAAAATTGATCATTGGGTTGTGTAGTTCATGGAAATACGTGATGACAAAAACAAAAGTGATGGCAATTTGCATAAACCAACATTTTCGAAAATGGCCACCATTTTAAAGGTAATAGCACTGCTATGGTGACTTAGTGTCGGAATGTATGTTGTCTGGGTCAAGAGGTTCAATATACAATTGCCAGAATTGTCTGAGTCTTGGAAATTTATATACACGGCTATTTTTCAAGATGGCCGACATCTCGTCAAAGAAAACCGTATAATATTTATTATATAACCTAAGTAGATGATTTCAAAATGAGTGTTTTCTGGGTCAAGGAGTTCAATAAAACTATTCTCAAAACTGTAGGATGAATATAAAAATGATGTCTATTTGCATTTGTCACTTTTTTACAAGATAGCCCAATATTTTAAATACAAGTACCCAAGAGTGTTAACTTCCTGCAATGTCAGGCTTAATGTGGCAAAGTGATAAAATCTATTAATCCAGATGCGTGATAATTAATATCAGCACAGAATTCTCAGTAACTCCTCCTTAGAACTTCCTAACTGCGCTTTATGACCCCTATGAACGAAAAATCCAAAACATTGACTACCAATAGGTGTGCACATGACCATGACCATTTAATTGTTCGAAATTCTGGGCCATTTTACTCTTGACATATCTGAAACAAACAAATAATAGTTTCTATTAAAGTAATACCGGCCTAAATATCAAAATTCCAATGCAATTCCAGATATATGTTTTGGGTGAATACATATGGAGTAGTCAAGGTGTCACATTTTGGGTGTCATATTGGTAGTCCATGAACAACATGACTCACGACTCATCTGACAGTTTTGAGAATATTGCTGTTGAAATCCTTGACCTAAAAAACATCCACTTTGTCACCAAAATCGTCATCTTAGGTGCTGTATAGCATGAAGTATAAAGGATTTTGCCTTGTATATGTTGACCATCTTGGAAAAAAGTGACGTATGAAAACTTCCATTACTTTTATCTTTCATCTGACCGTTTTGTAAATATTTAATGACCCTCCTTGACCCTGAAAATCCTTTAATTTGACACCACAATCATCTTCATATGCTATATATAAGAAAATGTAAGGTTTGTTCAAAAAAATGTCCAGCCATCTTGGAAATATCGGCACAATGCAAACATTTTATAGTTTTTGGGAATAGTTTTATGAACTCCTTGACCTAGAAAAAACATTTTTTATTACACCAAAATTGTCTTCGTAGGTTGTTTTTGCTTTAAGATGACTTCCGTTTTGGGAAAATGGCGTCGTATGCAAATTGCCATTTTGTCATCACCCTTTTTCATGAACTTCCACATCCCTACGGTCAATTGTTAGCTATTATGACAAGTGTTTATTATTCCGGCCCCGGTACCACTGGTTGGTGCTGCAGCCTATTCAAAATTCGTTTTTTTGAAATACCAACTCATTTTTTTAGTTGTAGCAATTTTGAAAATGTATGGTGTGTCAAAAAAAGGGACGTATCTGGAAACGTGCCCTGGCGCCGTTCCTTATGGGGCAACCGAATCGACCAATCAGCGCCTTAGTTTCAATTGTGTGCCCTTCCAAGTGGGGAATGTCAATTTTTCTTCAACCTTCAATAGTCATTTGAAAGACCAAAGACCCAAAACCAACTTGATTTTAGGGTTGATTCAAAATTCAATCATCGGTTTCTCGCCAGTTGAACCTGGTTCTTTTCGGTTGGAACCAGCTCCTATTGTTCTAGACAATGAAACGCTCAACCGCCATGAAGCGCTGGTCAACGGATGGTTGAGTTGTGAATATCCTTTTCCCAAATTTAGTAAAGGAAAAGGGAGAAGATGGAGAGAGAGAAAGAGGGAAAGGAGGAATTATTGTAGCTTCAAACGAAATTTTATATGCAATTGTGTCTGAACACTCCTTTTGTTACCTTTTTAAGAGCGCCGGTGTGAAAGTAACCATAGTCCGGCAGGTATCATAGTCCCGGGCTCCATAGACGACAACGGAATAAAGCGTGAAACTAATGTTTGTGAAGTAGTCACTGATTCGATTTCCTATTGTTCCCATTGTTCCCATTGACTGTGAGACCGGAAGACTATATCTCCTGCCATACCCTGGCGTCGTGTAGTGGAGAATACTGATAATGAATCTGTGCGGGCGCCCAGGCAGACACAGTTTGCTTCCCGCTCTATCCCCCGCTTACTCCAACCCCCCCCCCCCCCCGCTCTCAGAATTTCAACCGACTGAGAATTTGGCGCCCCCTCTATTGAGAAATCCTTGATCCGCCCCAGAAGCTGTAGCGGCAATCGGGAAAACTTCTTTGAGTCTTGCCCCCCCTCCCGGAGGCTCAGGTCCGGGTTACGTCCTTGCTCGGAATTCTGATCCCTGTATAAATATTGCTCCCTAAAAATATTGGTTCCCCTCCTTGATTATTCAGTCATGTTTCCTCAACACAATTTAAAGAAAACGTTGTTCTGGTGTAATTTATTTTGGAGGTCAGGTCATATTTTTTTGCTCATTTTGTCCCTGCACTTTATGAGAGTAATTGTTTGAAGGTTATATGTAAAATATTGAAATAAACTGAAGGTGTGTCCTCCAGAGTGACACATACCGTGGGAATGTGAGTCCATCTAAACACCTAACGTGATACGTTTTGAGAAATGCACTTCCAACCACGATCCGATTCTATATAGTTGTGTATTACAGTGAAGAATGTCAGTAAATCGTTCCCTTCAAATTATGCTCATTCATGACTAGGAAAATGTATATTGGGTTTAGTAGTTCCTTCAAATTATACTCATTCAGGAACTAGAAAAATGTAATATTGTTAGTAGAGGACTTATTGACAATTTGCAATACCTATGCTACTTACTCTTTTGGCCTCTCACATGGAGTAGCGAGATCGATCATGTATGTTCAAATGAAATGTCCTGTTCTATTACATCAGATTCGGCAGAATTTCTTTCAGTAATCAGCTTCGCCAATAAACGTATTTGGCATTCTTTCTTCATCCGATGCAAACACCCAATACTTACGAACGGTACAGTTAACTGTTCTGATCGTTAACATCTTGTGGGCATCTGCATATTGCCGAATCTACCGTGGGGTAACATACTCTGCTCTTGTGGGTGGTGTTAGGTAACCAAGATCTAAGAAATACTTGATGAATTAAAGGTGTAGTAAACATATCAGTTTTTAATAGCTAATTCATCTTGCAGCTAAAGTTCAGCTATTTTTTTGTGTGATATTTGCGGGCCAATGTTTCCTGTGGAATATAAGATCTATTGATAGATAGACATGCTAGCCCATTCTAGTCTAGTTAGATGGATAAGTGGATGGAAGGATGTGTCAAAAGAACAATCTATACTGAATTTTCTATCAACTCCATATCAGGGCCAACTCATGATATTTTTTTTTGGGGGGGGGGTGCGGGACTTCGAAAAAGTTAACTTTTTTTGTAAAAGTGGACTAAACCCCTACAATGGTCCTTGTTTGGAGTTTATTTGAACATCTGATCACCAAAAAAGGATTTCTTGTCAAAATTTCTCTAAATTTTGGACCTTTTATATGCCAAAATTGGATACCAATTGGACCTTTTTGCCCCATTTATGGAATTGAAGGGGGGGGGGGGGGATTCGGTCGCCCTCCCGCACCCTCTCCCCTGCGTACGAGCCTGCTCCATAGGATTTTATTTTAATGAGATTATGCATAAATGAGTCGAGACTACAGAGTCTAAAATTGCTTCAACTTATTTCGCGTATTGCCGTAATGGTGCCTTTGAGCTCTTTGGTGAAATTATTCGTGAAATCTTTAAAACACCATATGTTTCCTCATATCATCACGGTTTCATGACTATACTCTTTTTGCCACCTTATTTCCACACCTGGAGAAAGTTAAATTAAGCTTACGATATTATCGCACCTGCGTAAGTAGGAAAAAGTAATAATATTTTGCGCGGCAATCACTTATTATTTATAAGCTAATTAAGAATTAATACAACCGCAAACGTCTATCACTGCTTCCTGTTTGCTTAGAGATGTAACAAACCACATTTCGAAATTGTTTTCAAATATTAAAAATTACCACATGCGTAAAGATATCATTATATTTATTGTCTACATATGGTTTTTATACTATAGTACAGCGCGTGAAGTCGTCACTTACCAGATAAAATACATCCATCTTTGTTCTGCTCAAGCTGTCCCTCATCATGTTCACTTTCCGCGCGCATTTGCAGGAAGAACTGAATTTAAAGGTTGGAAGACAAATGATAGAAGTGATTTATGCTCTTTTTTTTCATTGAGACACGAAGCCAGCCGCGGTCGTTCGATCGTTTCCCGGTCAGTTGAAAATGTCCCGATCACAGGACAAAGGGTTAAAAGGGTCCTAGGGACGCAATATAATATCTATCCGCTACCATTGTATCTCTCTAATTTTGATATCGAAACTTACTTAACAAAGAGTATTTCACGTCGAAATATGAATATAACATTCAAAAGTCATCCTGCGGCATATTTTGTAGGATAATCTGATTGGTGTTGAATTATTGGCAAATATGTGTTGTCTGGCTATATTATATACTCTCTCTAAAACAAAAGAGTGAAAAACCACTCTAAAGAGGAAATCTTCACTCCAAAAAAGAGCCACCTGAGTGACGCATCTTTTAGAGTGAGATCCACTCTACATAAATAGTGAAAAAATAAACTCTAAAGCAAAGAAAAGTTATCACTCTTTTTAGATGAACTAGTCATCTTTTAGATCATGTGGGGGAAAGCGTGAACTAGCCACTTCACTCCTTTAGAGTTTTGATTCTTTGTGAATTTTTGTTTTTTGGTGAGTATATTGTATGTGTTTTGGTCATAATTCCATAGCATCGTGACAGGAATGAATATTTGTGTCGCATCATTGGCATGATTCAGTGTTACATGGCATACGTTGTGGATTCATGACAATGCTGACTTGCATGATCATGTATGCCGTGACATGCATGATTGTGCGTTTCGTACATGCACAGGCCTACCTAGCCTGGCGAAGACTACCGTATTTCCCGGCCGTATTTAAGATGTGATATTACAGTAAATAACATTTAATCTTCTCCACACTTTGTCTGTAAATGCTATTAATTGTGACCGACACATACACTCTCCTAACCAGTAAAGATCTCTATGATTCTTCACTAATTCAACATCGGTCAACCATTTGCTGACGGTCTCGACTAACTCGTCCGCCATGTTGTTAGTCGAGAATAATCACGCGATTTGCGGCGGTGCTATTGGTTATTAGTTTCAACTCCGAATAGAGCGTTTTTCTCACTCTTTTAGAGGTAAACAAGTCCGCTTAATAAGGAAGTTGAGAGTGTGCTTCACTCTCAAGAAGAGTGGCATTTTGAGCCACTCGGTAACAGAGCCACTCTTAACCTCGAGTTAAGGCGTCTCGCTGCATTTCTCGCTCTTTTAGAGCAAAAGCCACTCGATTTAGGTTAATTTAAAATCAACTCCGAAATTCAGAGTGATGTTTTTCACTACTTTCATTTTAAGAGAGTACTCGATAGTATATATAGTATTTCTCAAAAAATTGTGATGTGATTCTTATGACTTGCGCCCTCTTTGAGATCACTCAACCGTGGCAATGTTTTTGTCAGTTGGCCTAGTCAAGTATCTTCTAATCCTGCAAAAATAGAAACTTTCATCAACATCTTTATACAAAATCGGGAGTATGCAAGATCAGCCATTTTCAACTTCTGCCATCACATCATCATCATCATCACATCATCACATCGTCATCGTCTTCGTCGTTGTCATAAATGATAAATAAAACTGTCTATCTGATTCAGAATTTACATTTTGAAATCATTACGGCATTACAATGACACTTCACTCTTGAATCGTTTCGATGGACAGACTCCCTTTGACAATGAACAAGTACCGTCGTAAAATTCACGCGGAAATCATCATTACACTTTCTGAAAATCCCTCAAGACAACATCAAGAACTATTAAATCTGAAAGCAAAGAAATTAATATGTTGTCATATGTTTATAACTAAATTAAAGAATAAATATAATAGTGGTTTTGTAGATACTGGCGTGATTGGGTTTCAGGTGTATGTGTGTGAAGTAATTGTAAGTGGATTACTTCACTTGTGTTCATGCACTAAGCTGTAATGCCAGACGAGAAATGTGCTTACAATCATGCCTGTTATAAGTGGTAAAGCGATGATATAACATTGTTAATTAATGATGTTAAAATAGCATAGACCAACAACTGAATTTTTTTTTTATCTCAAATCGTAATTGTCATATAATCGTTTATCAAACTCACTATTTGTATCTGCACAAAACTGCTCGTATGTACAGAGCCATCCCATTAGTCTCAACCACGATACATTAGGTACTTGTAGATGCGAGTATATCAAGAGACAATAAATACTAATATAAATAATCGTATCCAAGTACATCAAATCAGTGCGACAAAAATATTTAGTGGGGGACTGTAGTGCCGTATCTCATGTGAGTGTGGCACAATCTGGATAAACTGTGAATTTTGGTAACCAAGTACTTTATGCATTGATATCCAAATAAAATGATGGAAGCACTTGCCGTACCCTTTACATGGGCCCCTAGCTTGGTAGTTCAGGTTACACAGGGTGTGAAAAAATTAAAATGTTTCGTTGTGTTAAAAGCACACATGATGTTTGTCTGGTTACAAGGATTCATAAAGGTTAGTTTATACTACTTAGGGCTTATATTTGAA
>JAMKCH010024086.1:0-24995 GCA_023653785.1 Ophioderma brevispina | reverse complement strand
CCGGGAACAGTGTCAACGCTCCTAAGAAAGACATTACGTAATGAACAGCGATTATAGAGTGGACCACTTTTCTATCAAGAAAAGAATAATTTTTTTAAAAAGTGTAAAATATGACGTATGTGTCTTAATTGTATTGTACAATCGATCTTTATTGACAATCACCAAACATGGTATAATCAATGTAAAACAAAAAGTAAAACGATACACATATTAAGTCATAAATAATTAACAAACAAATGAGTAATTTAATTATCAAAAGTTTACATCCACGTAGGTGATAGGCTAGCAAAACATATATTGACAAATTAATAATTTTAGAATATGTGAAAAATGTGTAAAATATGATGCATGATGAATTAAGTACAAAATGTAAATCGGTGTTTCGATTGAGCAACTTTTATGAATAGAATAGAGCTACATTTTACTAAAGATCCATATGTACTTTGTTCTCTAAGCAACATTAGCGTTTATGTACTTTGAATTGACAAGGAATTTAAATTGTGGTAACTGTTAGACGAACAACCTAGCTTTGCGCAGTATCAGGCTCCGGTACGGGTCAAGTCTCTAATTTAACTCTCGTCTACCGCTTACCATTTTTTTTGCACTCTACCATAACCCCCCCCCCCCTTTTTGGTGCTTGTTTTCATGCAAAAGAAAAAGCACCACCCCAATACTACGGTACATGTGAGAGAAAAATACAGATAAAATCAAGTACCGTATTATCTCAACATCGTAAAGTTATTGCTGCTTTCAAAACAAAGCTCAAAAGTACTGAAAGGACATGGCAGGATAAGCAGAGAGAAGCGCCCTGAATAGTTGTAACTAGGCTGATGATTTGTCATTTTGCGATATTGCGTGTACATAAGACTCGGTTTTCATGAGGTATTCATGCTTTCCTCTAAAATTGCCATAACAAGCTAAAAACATGAAAAACCTCCAAATTGGAAGGGGGTTTGAGTTCTAAGTAACAAATTCACAACTATAAATAATTCATACTACTTCAAAATCTCACTTGAGATTTATATTCATGATATTATGCAACAGGTCTTTCATTGATGATCAGAGTTACTATAACAGAAGTGGTCATTTGGCTATGGTTCAGAACTCAGGGAAAATTTGTTGGACTGTTACATGAAACTTCTTGTGCAAAGTTTTGTTCATACAAATGAGTTCTGGTATGTACTTTGTTCTGGTAGAGTAAGCTCAAAGCCATTATGCTTTGGAATATATTGGGGAGGTCCAACATGAATGATTGAATGTTTATGCTCTTCTTTTCTATTTTATGCACCCTCGATGGAGAAATTGTTTAAAATGAACCCTTCCACCTCCCAAGAACGGGAAAGCACTTACAGGGTATAGATAGATATTATCAATACACATCAGCATAATAAGTCTCTTTCCCGTTCTTGGAGGGGAAGGGGTTGTATAATAAAAAATCGATTTCCCATTGAAGCCTATATTTAAAATTCCTCAAAAGTCCATTGCTCAACTATGAAAAATTCACTTAAATGGGTACCATATCACGCAATGTCAAAACGGGGGCGCTTCTCTCGGCTTTATCTTCCCAGTCTTTTGACAATCAAACTTATATTCCTTAAATAGGAGAATAGAATTTTATTTGGTGTTAGGCGGCGTTTGCTCATATTTACAGTTTTACCTCTATACTTATAGGGCCCTTGTCCCAGAGCTAAATTATGTTGAATGGCCTTTTTGTTTGCCCTCCAGACAATCCAAGCATGGAGAGGAATACAATACCTGCACCTGGTTCCCCTGAACATTTCAGTTATTTCTGAATGGTGTTGTTGGGGATTCTTTTGTATTCTTTGCATGCTTGTGTTTGTTGTCGAGGCAGGTCCTGGCCAAGATAACCTATTGACCTGCCGTTTGCAAGCGCCCTATTTTAGAAGCTACACATTACTTTGGCTTTTATGTATCCGGCTATCGACTATCTTTAACCTTTTTTGTGATATGCGTAAAACGTCAGTATTTGGTTTCATTATCATCCGTAGGTGCAGTACAAAAAAATCGAATTCAAACATACATACATTTGAGGTACAGCGAAACCCTCAAATCAATCAGGCCTATAGTAGATTCATCTCATCGTGTCACCAGAGGAAAAGTTTTGAACAGCGTCGATTAGTTGGGAGAGGAGGTAGAATATGTGGCCCGGTTCACCTGTTTCTTGAATGAACTCAGATAAGCTGGCCTTCAATGTTAAAATCCTCTTTACATTGAGAGTGCAAAGACGTTTTTGTATTCTTTCGACCAAAATTGAAAGTCATTAATTAAACTTAACTCACCTGTTACATGAATAGCATTAAGCCAATGCGATTAGTCAGAATGTTTTGAGAGCTAATGTGCTATAAACAAAGAGGTTCTATATAGATAGAGAGGCAAAACGTGACGTAATCTTAGAAATTCATCGTCTCTCATGTTTTGCCGACCACAGAAAACATGAGTACCCCAATATAAAGCAATGGCTGCCTCCGCTCATTCCACATACTGTGGGTGCCGCTTTTTATATACACTAATCGGTATTGATACAAATGATGTATGTGTAGAGTGCCAGGTGTTAATAATAGTGCACCTGGATTAATGTGCTCAGATACTCTTTTTTCTCATAATTCATTGCGCGCTTAATGAAAAAATGTATTCATTGAGGCGGTTATTTAAATCAAGACCACTTGCGTGTCATTTCATTCGTTGTGTGCCCATGGGTAGGAAAAATTTAACCACCCAAGCACCCAACCTCAACCACTGATATTTTGGCGATTGTTTGTATCGAATTGCAATTATGTGTATAACAATCACCAAACTAATAATTATTCGTGCAATATTCAAATGGTCAGCGCCCAGCACGGACGACTGTTTGTGAATGGGCTTCACCCCCGGGCTATAAATGCGTTTTCCTTGACTTGAATGCGTTGTCATTAACAATAGAATTTCTTTTCATGTCGGATTGTCAGTTTTAAATAGCGTAGAATTAAATTTCCACCCACTGCACATCCCCTCTTTCAATCCCTCCTTCGGAAAAGTACTAGAGGTGACACGATGGGTTGAATCTCTATTTTTTTGTACCTTGGGAATTAATGGATGTTTGGGTTTAGTTTGTTTTTTCATATACAATTTTGACACCATCTTTTTCCAATAAAGAATTTCATGGAGAATCTAAAATCATGGGTGTCATTTTTTAAATGTGTTTCTTGGGTGTTTTTTTTATTGGTTTGTTGTTTTTTAGTGTTTTATTAAAGTGTTTTAAATGTTTTACAAATTTATACCAGTCTGTTCGCCTGCTCTTAAGGTTTTCTAAAATGTATAGTTGGCCATATTTACGACCATTTGTTTTAGTCCAATCGGCTCAAGAAATATCAGGTCATTATTGATGAATGGTCCGATTTTGATTAAACGGTTTTAAATCGTTCATTGGGGCATACTAAATAAGAAATGTATATAGATTCTGTGTTTCACCTTCAAAGTGAACTTTTAGCGAATATAACTAGTGGTCTCCCATATACCCTGTGACCACGGCGCATATTTTTGCCCCCTTATTATCATGAAAACTTCATTGACAACGCGACTTTATAGTTGCGGCTTCTGTACAGTAAGACAACAATTTGGTACCCTTTAGAACAACCGATGATCTGAAATTTTACCCCCAGTGTGACCTTGAACCCATTTCACCTTGTAAACTTTGGTACTACTCACACTCAGTAGGACAAACTATCTATTCTGTAATCCTTGAAAGGTACTGAAGCATAATGTTATAACTTTAAAACACTTTTGCCCCTTTTATAATTTTTCCCCTGTATAAACCATTGTAAACCTTGCCCCCTCTAGAATTCCATCAAGAACCTTTTAAAAAAGGACACCCATGAGTTTTTGGACATCCTCATACAATTTTGATTTAGAAAAACCTTGGTTGCAAAATTGTATATGAAATTTTCACAAAAATACGTTCCACATGTACTAGACTATAGTATCTCTCTACCGATGTCTTGAGCACCGTTCCGTTTGAATTCCTGTGTTTTGAAATACAGTGTTGTGGGGCTGAGCGTCTCACCGCCCATTCTGTCTATTGTGTTCTCACTGTGGGTCTGTACACCTCATTTGATTAAGCACTTTACCCATTACAGTTACTGTTAGCCCATTAACAAGTTTGTCTCAGAACATTGGCAAAAAGCTAAGACCTGCATGTGATTTTGCTGTCTTTTTGAAAACTTTTTTGGAGGGACAACGACAGTGGGAGCCGCATAATTTAGGGACGACAACTCAATTTACATCCCAGATAGCTCAGCCTAGAGACCCCACATTTCGCGACTTTTCAGCAGTTTCTAAACATCACGCATAATTTCAGTTCTTAAAGTCTGACTCAGAGATTTCGAATATTATTTTTTTGTGTAATAATGAAAAATAGTCCACTAGACTACAGATAGTAACCTACAATGCCAATTCCGAAATTTGAGATAAAAAAAAAAATCTGATTTTCGTTTTGATGCAGTAAACATTTATGTGTCAGTATTTACGTCCCATAGGATACTTTGTTTTAACAACAAATTCCGGATCCGGATTTTATAACCAAGTTTGTGGATTTCTATATGAAGGGCATCGATTTAAGCTTAGCGATTGTTCACACATTGTTATATATGACAAGAATTATGTAACATGCAAAAAAAACACGATTTTTTTGGAAATTGAGGGCCCCCTCATCAGGAAATTTCTGATCCGGCCTTTAGGTACTCCTTTGAGAAATTATTTTTGTTCAGAAGTTAAAATTTAGAATGTTTTTTATTCTAAAGCCTGCAAAACCTTACTTTAAAATTTCAGTTCCTTGGTCCCCTCCTTCCGAGATACAAATTCAGCTCACAATACGAAAATCGGGGCCGCACATCACTACCTTATCAATTTCAGGCCCCCCCCCCTCCGCCGCCTACCAAGCAAGTGCCTATGCCACGCTAGCTAAACGCATATTTTAGCTTTGGCTTTGTTATACTTAGAAGTGATGAGCGAATAACAATCAAAAGTCTAGAAGTATAAGTAGCGGGGAACATGCATTTGCATTGAGGCAAGGTTTGGTGCAGGGGGAAATATACAGTAGGTATAATTATACTGAAATCTCTACCAACATTTTGACCATGTCCTAAGGTTAAAAAGTATAATTTGCTCAAACTGTGGGTTATGGTTAAATAGTTATAAGGCAATAAAGGTTCAAGGTCATTCTGGGGTAATATTTTTAGAATGCTCCGATTCTTTTCAAATGGTCCCCCAGATTCTTCATAAATATCCCAAAGGATCAGGAAATATAATACTTGCACTCTTCACCATTTGGTCACGTAATTAGAGGTCAAAATGTAACAAAACTTCAAAAGGTCAAACATTGGCCGATTGTATACGCCTACGCGACAAAACGAATTTCACCTAGCTACTCGCACGGGTTTTATTGCTGACACTAACCTTTTTTCTTGGTCTTAGTACTCTACGAAATTAATACACATTATAACTTGTTACAACATAATGCCAAAATATGCTCCACATTCATATACGATCTTAAAAAGATATATACAAAGTTAAACTTAGCGCAGGAATTAAAACAAGTTGCAAATAGAAGAATGGAATTAAACCATAAAGTCGAAAGCATTCATGGTTTCAACTTTCAAGTTACCATATCTGCAGTATTATACAAACATACGTTAGTTTCATTTGGTGAGTCATTGTAAAAACACAAATCTTGTAATTGCCAACTTAAAATGTATTTAAGCAGCTAGAATTATTACAAGCAAGTATAAACAAGATGGCAGGACGAAAACAAACATGAAATCACTATGTAAATAAATGTTTAGTTAACTCATCAACACTATTTTCAATGGTTATGGCGATAATTAACTCATCAACACTATTTTCAATGGTTATGGCGATAATTCTTTATTGAACTTCTACGAGCGTATTTTGAACTCGAAACTGTTCTGCGGATGAAATTTAAATTCGTAGACCTTAACGTCGATTCTTTTGTATATTTTTAAAAACAAACCAAGTGCAAACGATGTTATTTCAATTAAAACAATTCTAAGGAAATGGTAGCCTGACAAGCTAAGGACATAGGTCATTGCGCAAAGTGGGTTATGAATTTTGCTGTATGGTGAAAAACAATGTTGGTATTGAACTCGCGGTGGGACCCTTAGAGATTGGTTCTCGCAGGACTCGATACCTTTTCTAAGCCATCTCAATACAAAAGTATGGTGCAGTATCGAGGAGAGGTAACAAGTCCATCAAAAGTAATCAAGGCTTCGTCATCAATAAAAGTGTGTGTGGATATATTACGGCAATGCAAAAGAAATTTTCAAACACAAAAGCCATCATCGCACATCTTCACACACAGGAGGGCACGCGCAGACACACAAACTTGCATGTATAAATAAGACAGTTTAGATGTTATATACAAGGTGTGTACTTGTATTTGGAATAGGGAATTATTTTGTTTTGTCGATCGAACAAAAGAAATACACGTTTCGTATACTTGTAAAAGCATCGCGTATGACATCTAAATATCCCTAATGAATTTTAACCTACAATGCGTAAAAATGATTCATTTGTTACATTCAAACAAAATATTTTTGGGGAAAAACATGTTTTCTTATAGGTGACAGATCTTTGACATTAATTCATAAATGCGTAGAATAAGACACGAAATATGATTGGATAATAATCATGCAATGGTGTTTTTCATTGCACGGTGCGTGTATATTAATGAGCATACGCGGTGTGCTTAGAACGTTTACGCTCAACGTTTCATTGATTCATTTTAGAGGCGGGTGTATGCATTTCTTATTGGAACCATCGCTGCAATGGATTTCAGATTTAATGAATTAGGTTAATATCTGCATATTTTTAGTTATTCGTGCAGTGGCAATAGTCAATGCACTTGTGTCAGTTTGACCAAACTCATATTGGCATAAGCCCTGGAGGGGCGGGTGCCATTAGTCATCTTAAAAGGAGCCCAGCCCCGCGTGCATTGATTTTATGTCAATCCACTCAAAGCTAAAAATAGTCAGCCTAATTATCCTCCCGGTCAAGTTATCAAGAAGTATTATTCGGTGTAAGAACATGATTCCAATTGTATGGAATACAAAGGCATACTATTGTACAAAATAATCGCACAACCACAAACTCTGTCTGTGTTCCAATGTTTTCAGTGCCGCGAATCTCTCAGTTTCAACATAGACCAATCTTTCTGTTTTTTAACTACAGAGAGTTTACATTAGGAGTTGGCTCCCAGTGCACAGAGCATACGCTTAACACCCTATAAAAGGAATAAAAATGGGATTACCCGCATAATACCTCAATAGGTTTTTGTCTTCGTAATTTTCTTTGCATAAATTCAGAATCAGACTGAAATTATGGTTGCCAAATATACACTTCCGTGGCCTTGACGTGATAAACATATTACTTTACGAATGAGTTCCATTTGAATTTACCCGCACTTCGTAGAATGGACTCATTTGGTCCTTGTATGTCCACTAAATTCTCTCTCTCTCTCTTTCTCTCTCCACACCATCCTTTCTCCCTCTTTTTTCTCAAACTTTTAATGACGAACCTTCAGATTTTCTTTTGAAAACTTCAACGCTACGCACATTTGCACTCATCACATTCACACTCTTCGCTTTCACTGCTCAAACAGTACTTATTGCTCTGCTGAAAAGTTGTTGCTAGTGATGTTTTGATGATTAACCTCCGATGACGTCGTCGATCTTGATGATGACATAAAAAGATTTTACGAATCAAACCGACATTTGATTGTTGTGCGCGCAGCTCAAAATAGCTTCTTCATTTCACTTCAATAGAAATTGATGAGGATGTTTGGGTACCACCTCAGGTGAAAGACGAAAACTTTGAAGTTGTGACCAGGAAAAGAAGGAACTCATGTATATATTTTGTGGTACGCCGATGATGAAATTCCACTTGTTCCATATACGAAGAATATCCTTACGAGATAGAAAATTGCTCTATGGTATTAGGCAACTGTGTCTCTCAGGTTCTCTCCACGTTTGAGTTTTACAGCCACTGATGTAGATCATGGCCATTTGGAAGAATCTGACATTTGAAATCTGGTAACGTTGATCGTAAAATGAGAGTGAATCGTTGGCCTACACAAGACCACTTGGCCACTTGGGCATAGGCATGCGCTACATTGATGTCAAAATGTATCCTGTCGACTCGTCTGGATGTGTAATAGATTTCGCCAGAATATACACAATTGTATCCACCATGTATTTGGCAGGTCTTGCATTTCTGATCCAGAAATCATGACCACCAGTGGGACGCTCGAAAATCATCTTCAAATTTTCCCCGGATTCTTTGTCCTTCGCTTTCTAGGACAGCCAAAGAATTCTTCGGTTTTGCTCACGCGATAAGCGTTCTGGTTCGGTTAGTCGGAATGGGTTGCCCCTCTGTAATGTCACCATTTCCTTTTAAATCAACTCTAAACGGGCACTCAGGACTGCGATGCTTCATGCACCGATTCTTGAACTCTGTAACATACGGTCGACCTTTATCACCAGCGCAAATGATACTAATACAATACCTCCGAATGTTGAGAGATATTTTGTTACTAGCTTTGCTGTTAAATTTGCTACCTGCTGAACCGGAATAAATTCTCCCTTCTCCCACACCCTAGGGCTCCGTGGTATAGTTTCCCCTTGTCGATAAGAGCTTTTAGTCGGTCTGGTATTTCTTGACTACAAATGGTTCCTTCAGATGAGTGTGGTATCCTTGGATGGATACTCATTCGCAGATGGCTAACATGGTCTCACCACGTGTAGCGGGTGTACGCCGACTCGGTGGTTCCGTATTGGCTCATCCATTGAAAGATTGGCAAGTTAGCTTTGATTGTTGTCTCGCGTTTCTAGAAAACTGAATGGTTTTGCTATGATTTCATCTATAGTTTTGTTCCTAATTTGTGCGGCTGTCCGGGGTGAACTTTTTGCTCTCCGCTAAATATTTGAAGAGCAGCAAACTCGCAACTTGTCGATGGATATGAGCTCTGATGCTAGGGCCTTGTCGGTTGTCCTTTGACATGCCAAGTAGGGAGTGATCGATCTCCCTTATCGGTTCCTTTCAGTGAAAACCGAGGGATGAATCCACATTCTAAGTTGTATCAGAGCATCTCGTGGTCGTTGCTAACAACTGGACAATTTCTTTCCTTGCAATCCTAGCTTCTTCTGAATCAGCGTCCTTTGGTGCAGTGCGAATTTCTATGGGGGGGGGGGTTACTTGGGGGGGGGGGGGGGTACTTCAGCACCAACGAATCCGGCCGTTTCTTCGAAGCTTTCATATCCGAAAACTCGGTAGACGGCGCTTCGATAGTTTTTTGTGTTCATTACCTCCTGAAGTGTGTTCAGTTTGTTTCGTGTCTTCCTATGATTTCATCGTACCTTCTTTCATCCCACCCACCATCAAATATAACAAACGCTTTTATGCCACCGTTTTAAATTATCGAAAAACCGTTTGCACTGGTTTATGAATGACTCATATTCGCCACCATAGAGAATAGTGTTGTTAGGAGCAATGACGGTGCAGATGACGCAATAGCGCTTGGCCATCACTCACAACTTCTGAACCACTTTCTAGTTCATACTTTTTAAGTAGTTTTGTTTTAAGACAATGTAGGCAGTCAGGGATCCTCATTTTGAATAACTGCAACACGTCCGTGTCCTTTTGGTGTGATTTTTCTGTCTAATTCCGAATGTCAAAATAACAAATAAGAGAACATGTATAGTTTGTATCAAAGGAGAAAGAACCATAAAATTACATAATACTGATTACTGCTGACGACATACACGATCACATTGGTAAATAGGAACTGCGGTTCTTGGGTATCTGTATCAAAAAAAGAAAAAAATTTTATTGATAATATTTTATAGCAATTCTTGACAAACCTAAATTTGAGGAATAAAACATTAAGCAGGGTAGGAGATTCTGTCTAACGTTCCCAAAATCATCAACAGTTGTCAAGTCATATCAGTACCACATATTATGTTAGTTAATTAGTTTGCAATGAAAGGGAATGCATAGTGAATATATACTCCCCGCCTAAACAATCCGCACGTTTGAAATGCCATCAACGTGCTCAAACTTGCTTTCAAATGAACGCGCGCCAAGCCAGCTGGAATAAATCTCTCAAACTCCAAATCATGCCTTCGTTATCAATGCACAGTGGCGTAGCCAGAGGGGGGGGAGAGGGGGCAGCTCCCCCCGGGGGAATCTTGACCCCCCCCCCTTCTGCCCCCCCGAAAAAAATCTGGCTACCCACTGTCATGCCTTACGGATACAGGTCAATAAGCACACATTACGCGAACAACGCTCCTGGCATTTATTATTCATATCACTACATACTCTAACTTTTAATAACGTAATTTATATCGTTCGGATTTTTAGGCGGGAGGAAGTATAAAGCTGTCCATTTAATCATTCTGCAGAGGGTGCTTTGAACTAGCCCATAATTCATTGCAATGTGCCCATACCGTACTGTACTAAAACAGTCCGTACTTAGGGATCAAAGTGTTTTGAAAATTTTAAGCACCACAAGAGATTTCATGATCATGCTAAAAATTCCCAAATACTAATTCTTTTGGGCTAAAATGAGCATAAAAGTCAGGTTTTTATGTGTTAAGAATAGATTAATTTGTGGGCCTCACATGACCCTATTGCGATGAATTTCCCCAAACTGGTCTTTTGGTTCACTCAATACACCTTTGATCATTCGGTATATACATCTAGCCACTGTTGATTTTCAAAGGTAACTGTAAGTGATCGCTATCACATATAAAGGGTTAACTGAATTTTATACTATTATTATTGTTTAAGTACATAATATATAAATACTTAAAGGTGCTTGTTCCGATTTTTTCGTATGGTGTTCTCTACTTGATATGTGAGCCTGTCACTTGCACATATCCCCATCAAGTCCCCGTGGGAAACAAACTTGCTGTTTGATGTAGACCAATAATGCATGTTGCAAAGCCCTATTTTAATACTTCTAATATGATGGTTTTTTTTTTTTTTTTTTTTTTTTTTTTTACCACTAAAACGGCGTATTTTTGTTTATATCTTGGTAATGAAATGATTTGATGGCTCAATTTCAGGACGACAATGAAAAATACGGCCTTGTCATCTATATCAAAATCGATAGCTACTTCCGGGTAAATCAGGACGATCCCAAAGACGATCGAACACGCCCCTTTAAACGGAAAAATATATCTTGAAAAAAATAAAAAGTTTATAATTATATATTTCTGACACTCCCGTTGTTGGACAAGATACCCACCTAATTATCTCAGTAACGGGGCGATAGATTATTAATTATTGTTTTTCATTAAAAGATTGTTTCCCAAAAGTTACCACAATTACAAAAATATGAGTCGGAAAAATGTATATCGTTAGTCGTACTGCAAAATGTAGCGCTTGCGGTCCCTATAGACCCCCGCCCCTTGTCCACTTCAAGTGTTAGTGGGTGGATTTTTTTTTTTTTTTTTGGGCCGCAAGTTATATACTTGAAATTGAAGTAGTTTGGGGAAAAAACACGATGCACAACGATTTAGTCGAAAGGAAGTGTACAATGCCCACAATGATGGTGCTTATTTCAACATTTTTAAAAATCGTTTTGTTGTCCAAACTTTACCGCTCATGCCAAAGTACTAGTGCTCAGTTTTTGTTGACGGCCGCCAAAGGTCCTACTTCACACAATTGACCCTTTTTTTCTGGAATAAACAATAAACAATTACTCTTGAAAAAGGGAACGTTGTGACTGTCCAATGTCAGACACGTGGTGTCGCCTTTGAAGGAAAGTGTATTTGTATTTTTACACCATGTCGTGTATATAGGGACTCGTGATAGAGTACTCGACCCGGTACCCATACACCAACGGTTGTGCAGTTCAAGTCCCGCTGCGGCCACGTTTTGTACCCTTGAATTAAGATGTTTAGAGTTTAAAAACCGCGCAGCTAATGCTTTTGGGGTGATTGTTTTGGATCGTATGGTATTTCCCGAAGGGGGCGTCAGCCCCCCGAGGAAAATTCCGAGAACCAAACATCCGACGATCCAAAAAAAAACAAATTTCCCCCCCCCAACCCCAAAACATTAGCTGCCAAGGTTTTTTAACCTCATTCATACCTGTACCTGACAAACTTGTAGTTTCTAAGGATTTTCTGCCATAAATTCCCCTACAATATCAGTTCAATGCATCATTATTTTTTTTTGCAACCTACATCTCACCTACTACAAAAAATGGAAATCTTCCGGACCATGTATTTCCCCATACGTCATACGTTGACAACAACATTTGACCAATCACAGCGCAGCTTTGAATACAATCCGCAATTTTATGCAAACAACAACAGGATTTGTTATTCTTGTTACGGGCACCGCTCAGATAAGTTTAACCGGGATTTTTAAGAAGAATATTTGACACGTAATAAAAGTTGTTCTACTGTATCCATCGTGATTTGCTGGAGGTTTAATATCATAATACATATAGTTAGTTCTGGAAAACGATATGTTTGCTGTCCAGGTAATCCAAGTATCTGACTATTTTTCCACGTGCATTTTGTGAGCGTGACACCCAGACTACACCGCCATGACACTGTCAGCCATGTCATGACCATGTCATGATGGTAAAGTTGCATGAATTTGAATTAATGCCTCGATCGTAGCATGTCCATAATCATGGAATATATTACAAATCTATCTGGCCACACGAGTACTCAGAGAAAAAAAAAAAGAAAAAAAAAAAAAAAAAGAAAAAAAAAAAAAAAAAAAAAAAAAAAAATAAAAGCAATTCGTCTCTGCATACAGCGGATATGTGCTTCACTTCGTAGTTAAGTGAGTGTGGCTGCGGTCACTGACGTGTAAACTAATGTCAATCAAGATCTTGATGATGTCGTCCTGTCCATTCTTGGGAACTTTTTTTAGGCTTATCATAAATACCCGTGTAATTGCCCGTGTTTCCAAGCATAAAGAAGCCACCACCATTATTTATATGATTAGACCTACTTTTTCACCTAAATTTTAATATGGAAACCTAGCCTAGCCTAAGGCCAACTGTTCATGACTTACCAACCACCTGTCGCTGTAGATACGTCGATGACATGTACCTCCTAACTTAGGCGTAACACCTGGCCGGTTCACTCTGTGCACTCGTCGTGATTTTTCCTTCGTGCTTTTCGGATCCTACTTCTTTCTGTTCAAGAGGGCCTCTTATTATAATTAAACTTAGGGCCAATTAAATAGCATCATCGAGATTTTGAATACACTAGTAGTACGTTTGTAACGTCAGAGAGGTCATGCATGCATGTCATGGGTTATGATTTGGGAAATCCCCAGCCGAGCCCAGTTTCACTCAATCCTGCATTTTTATACATTGCGTAAATCGTCAGTGTCAGACTATAGTATAGTCATAACTGTTTTTGGAAGTGCGCGGCCGAGGGTGATTTCTATTGGTTTTTGTTTGAAAATAGTATTACATTTAAAATTCAAACGCTGACTTGAGTTACAACTTCACCTTTCTAACGTTATGGGGCCAGCCACGGCAGCATTCGCGCCACTGCATGACTGTTTTTACTTTTCAAATCTCAGTTTCTAAATCATCTTCGGCATTGGCTGCACATTCAAAGCCGTAGTGGCAGTACAGCGAAGGCGGTAAGCTACCTGGACATGGGTGGACATTCATCATGGGCCGTTTTCACAGCACTAAAACGCACCCCTCCCGGGCCACCCTTCTGCTCTACTTCAAAAGTTCATATGATTTCCGCGGTTAGTTAAGTGATATAATCAAAAAATATAAATACGACATAGAAAAACCAAAGAGTCGCCATGACAATTGTATTGACTTCATTGATTGATATGATGACCCCGCGTAACTAACGGTAAACTGGGTAAGGCGAGTTTGAGGCCTTGTTCGAGATGTAATTTCGCAATTAATTTTCACCATTCGTGGTGTTGTAATTTGTATGCTATTCTGTTACCCATAGCTACCCATGTTTACCTTGGTATGATAATATTAGGATTGTTGTTACTAGCAACTTGCCCTTGTTGTTCTGCATTTCATACATCATGGCTCTCGCCATTTTCAGTTACACCGCGGCTCTATCAAGAAAAATAATATCCATGTTCAGCCCATATTTATTCAAATTTTGAACTGTAGGCCCTTAGAAACGTCACAAAAGCGAGTCATTGATGAGCGTATGAAATCACCTCGGATGTCATTGTGAGATATCACTGACCCGCTATTGTAAGGGCGTTATATTTATGTACAAAAGATTGATTGGTACGCGCATCAACATAGTTATGAATGTACTTCAATTACCCCTCTCTACCCCAATTTATAATGGTACATGTATTAATAGAGTCCTACCGACAATCTCTCTATTGTATTCTCCATTGTTCGCTGCACGCATCATTTGTGTCAGCACTGTATCCAAAGCTCGTCTACAAGGTTCCGGTTTATTCATCTATATATATGTAATCTGCAAGCAAGGACATCTGTCATGGTGGATTATGATTTCTTTCACTGTTACACCGGGTAATAGTCCCTTGCTTGGAAGGTAGCCACTCTCTTTGTAAGTTCGCGTGAGTGATCCCCTATAGCATCATTATATGGTGGACATGTTTTACGCTCACAATGTCTTTAGGTACAAGTGACCAAAAGCACTCATATCAGCCTCTTTACCTATCTTTTAGAGGTTGTATTCTTGTAATGATCCTGCCCCAGTATACTTCCCATCGCACATCCAAGGTACTGGTTCTTTCAATTTTTTCCCCGAGAATTAATTTAGGGCCTACTTTTGATTGGGTAAGCCTTGAGAAAAGTCGTATGAAAACCTGTGAGTGATGTTTATACTCTGGCCGTAGAAAGAATGGTGATCAAAATACTTTTTTGCTTCCGAACAATCCCTTTACGAATGATTGAAAGTTAACAATAAAGTTATGTATCTAACCATAATTAAATATGCCCTTTTTATTTTGGATCGTTTTCAAAAATGGATTGGAGTAATACTCTATCCAAACATACGAAAGAGTTCCAAATCACCGACGATAATAATAAGGTTGGCACCAGGGCTATGTGGGAAATTTCAGGCGGTGGCGGCCAACCTCATTCATTATAGCAGCCTCCACCACCAAAAAATGTCTACATGAAATTACAGCAATACAGAGTCGCAACACAACTGAATTTGGGTTTTTTTGATGTGGGTCATCCATGGGTGTTCCCCTGACCCACATACGACCTCGTTCGTTTATTCCATGCAAAAGAATTCAGAAATAACCCTAACAGCGAAGTTGATTCTTCAACTCCAACGGTTTTGGAATAAGAATATTCTTTATAAAATAAAAAATTCAGAATTTTCCGTCAAGCTTTCGGCTTTTACATGTTACAACTAATGGCGAGGTGCTGAATTTGGATTTCTTGGCCGCACTCCCTGGTGGATTGGTACGAGCAGCTCCAATACAACGAATAGTGTAATATGTAGATTACAGCAATTAAACATAACTCAACTAATAGTGGGTTAACCAGATAACACAATCAATCTGAGACGTTATCGCTCTACTCAGTTCACCTGACAAATGGGCGCTGTAAAATCTGTGAATGAGTATAAGAAATATCATTACGCTTATTTACCAAAATGCTTATTCCTCCGAACGAATCTCGTAATCATTTAAATTTCAGTAGATTTGTTTGCGTTTTTTCCCAGATTGTTATTGACTTTATTCCTACGAGGGGGAAAAACTCATTTCAAAGCGATGATTTGTTACCAGAGGAGGTTTTGATAATGTACATAACATGTACCAAGCGGAGGTTGACACTTGACGGTACAAATTTCAATAACGGTTTACCTGTGAGATAATGTTATTGACTTATTCTGCTGATAAAACATTTCAAAGCGAATGCCGTGCACCGAGCGGATTTTAGGAAAGCGCCCAGTAGGCAAAGTTGTTAAGGGTCAGGGACCATTGTGTGGTAAGTCTAGACCAGAGCCAATACCCATTTATAGATTTGGGGATTTTTAGCATTATTTCTATTACCAACAGTTTTGCACAACAAAAAGGTATCTCCCATTTACAAACACAAGCTAGTAGAACTTACTGAGGTGAACTTCCTGCTGGAACAGATGTGGATCGGGTAAAGGCGGACTGATCATAAGACTTGCTCTGGAAATTTCCCTTTGGGCCGGTCGACTTTGGGCTGTTTGGGCCCGGAAGCCAAGAGTAAAAAATGAGAAGAAAACAATGTAATGGAAATTAAATACCCTAAAGTCAAAAACGCTATATAATGTATCCCAAGTAAAGGAAAAAAGTAGTGGACTTGTTTTAACTTTTGTCTCCAGCCCCAGCCAACCGATAATCATCAGAACGTTTGGCTAGTCCATCAGGCATTGGCGTAACAGGCGGGGGGGGCAGGTTGGCAGTTTGCACCCCCTGACGACTTTGGCCGGTAAAAAATTTGCAAAAATCATGCTAATCATCCGTTTTTTAGCCCTCTGACCGGGAAAAATTGGCCTTTTTGACCCCCCTGAGTAGGGAAAAGGTTCCCAAAACTGGACCTTTTCCCCCTCAGCAAGCGGGCAGCCCTGTTTACGCCACTGCCATCAGGCATTCCATCCTTTGAGTCTTTTTTGAAATGTGTTTCGTTCGCTTTGGTTCACAGCAACTTGCAACTAGCCTGTATCTGGTGTATAAGCAAGTGGTCATAATGATCATGTGACCAGCCTATTTCGGGCCGCGATGTCTCCCAGATCATAAACCCCCCCAACGGCCTATTAGTTCGGGGCCATCTTCTCTGGTTCGGCCCAAGTGCACATAATCACGTGATAGTCCCCCATAATTTTATGATTGACCCACAACAATTGCAACATAAACAACTTTGGTGTTAACCTACTGCGAAATTATCCAATAATATGTTAAACATTTACCAAATTAATCTTGTGGAAGTTGTACAAATAAGGGGTAAAGTTTGCACAGGGATAAACCTTAGAATTGTTCGAATTGATTTCTGGGTTAAGGTTTAAAAGAGCTATATTTTGCCCGCTGTATATGCTCTATAATTTTACAACAAACACACACACACACACACATACATACACACACAGAGACACCCCTACATACACGTGGGAAACAAAAAGCAAAAACGAAAATCAAACAAAGTCCATTTCGATGTCGTATTTACAAAATATTACATACATAATGTAAAATGTAAAAATTACATCAGATAATATACTCTCAGCTGCAAGTAATTCTAAGGTTATTCTACCCTAAAAATACTTCGCGGTTCCTTTTCAATCAACTTCTATAGTAATTTTGGCAATTTAGAGAGTGCTTTTATAAATACAGTTATTGAAATACTCAATTCGTCAAGATGTAATTGCAAATGCCCTTCATGTTTGTGTGCATTTCTTTATCCGTAATGAAGTTTTGAACGTATTGTAAAACTATGTATTGACATTATGAAAGGTTGAATTTCCAAATTCGCCTTGTTAAAAGTTATTGGAGATATGTAACCTTGAATCAAATTGAATTATTGTCAATAAGTAATTGTAAATATTACGAAAAACATGCCATTAGAAAACCTGTACTGTTTGTCAACCAAGGAAAATTCCTTTTCGTTATATGAAGGAGCATTTCGTGACCTACATGCTTGTCCTCCTGACTTACCTAAAAAAGTTGCGATTTTTGTATCATCTGAACCGTTAGCTTTAGTTATTTATACGTGTATCCGCATCTGACGAGTATGGTTGGCCAATACCGCCAAAACTTGGGTTCATCCAGCGGATTCGAAGTTAGGCAATCACCATTGGTGTTCGAGTACGTGGGTTATATCTATCATTGCTACGTGTGTTGCGCTCTATTCAGTAGAGTACATGCACGTGTGAGTTTAGTGCCTCGAATCTCAATGCTCATTGGTCAATTCGACCCCGCGTGTTCGACATACAATCAATCAATTTATTTTCCATATATACAATACAATATATCAAATAACATTAAAAACATACTATATACAAAACAGAAATTGCAATATGGAGGATAAGTCCAAAAGGCCAATAAGGCCCGACAAGGAACTTTCCCTGAAAAAAACACAGAAAAGTTTCAAAATCATAAATACACATTTACAAAAGAAAATCATACACGACTGATAGACAAGGCAAAGGACGGTGCTCGTGACAAAATAATTATAGTTAGAAAACGTTCAATTATATTTTGCGAGAAATTGTTGCTTCGGTTGAAAACGGAAATGTTTTACGGACTTAGATTGTTTTATTTTATTTTCTAACGAATTCCAAAGAATGGGGCCGTTTGTTCGAATACATTGGTCAGAAAAAGTTCTTTTGTCTCCAGCCCAAGCAACCGATAAGCATCAGAACTTGCTAGTCCATCAGGCAGTGGCGTAACAGGCGGGGGGCAGGGGGCAGGTTTGCCCCCCCTGACCGACTTTGTCCGGGAAAAAATTTGCAAAAATCATGCTAAATCAGGCCCTTTTTTAGCCCTCCTACCGGGAAAATTGGCCTTTTTGACCCCCCTGAAGGGAAAATTTCCCAAAACTGGGACATTGTTCCCCCTCAAGACGGGCAGCCTGTTACGCAACTGCCATCCAGCATGGCATCTTTGAGTCCCTTTGAAAATGTGTTTCGTTCGGCATTTGGTATTGCAACATCAACTGTGCAACTGCCTGTAATGAATGGTGTATCGCAAGTGTGGGTCAAAATAATCCATGTGACCACCTATTTCGGGCCGCGATGTCTCCCAGATCATAAACACCCCAACGGCCCTATGATTTGGGACCCAGTGCTTACTCTGGTTCTGCCCAAGTGGTCACATAATCACGAGTGATAGATCCAATATTTAATGATTGACCCACAACAATTGCAACATAAAAACTTTGGTGTTAACCTCTGCGAAATTATCCAATAATATTATTAAAATTTACCAAAGTAATCTTGTGGAAAGTTGTAAAAATAAGGGGTAAAGTTTGCACAGGGGATAAACCGTAGAATTGTTCGAATTGATTTATCTGGGTTAAGGTTTAAAAGATCTATATTTTCCTGCCGCTTATATCTCTATAAGTTTTAGCACAACAAACCACACACTCAACATACACCCTACATCACACACATAGGGAGACACCACCTACATACCCGTGGGCAGGCAAAAAGCAAAAACGAAAATCCAACCAAAGTCCATTTCGATGTCGTATTTACAAATATTACATACATCCTTTAAAACTGAGTAAAAATTAACATCAGATAATATACTCTCGCTCTGCAAGTATTCTAAGGGTTATTCTACCTAAATACTTCGGCGGTTCCTTTTCAATGAACTTCGTAGTAATTTTGGCAATTTAGAGCGTGCTTTTATAAAAAGCAGACAGTTACATATGAAATACTCAATTGTCACGATGTAATTGCAAATGCTCCTTCATGTTTGTGTGCATTTCTTTATCTCGTCTTAATTTTTGACCGTATTTGGTAAACTATGTATTGACATATATGAAGTTAAAGAATTTCCAATTCGACTTGTAGAAAGTTATGTGGGCGAGATGTTTCACCTTTAATCAAATTGAAGTATGGTCACTAAGTAATTGTAAATATTTACGACAAAAACATGCCATTAGAAAACACTGTAGTTGTTAATTTTTTGGGGGGGTTTATTTATTTGGGGGGGGGTGTTCTTTGGGGGGGGGTTGGGGGGTTCTTTTGGGGTTTTTCCCCCCCCGGCCCACTTTCCTTTCATCGTTCCCCTGCCCGGCGCCTTCTCGTGCCCCTCCGCTTGTCCTCCTGACTTACCTAAAAATTGCGATTTTTGTATCATCTGACCGTTAGCTTTAGTTCCATTTATACGTGTATCACGGATCTTACGAGTATGGTTGGCACTACCGCCAAAACTTGGGTTCATCCAGCGGATTACGAAGTTAGGACCACTCACCATTGGTGTCGAGTACGTTGGTTATATCTATCATTGTTACGTGTGGTTCGCTTTATTCAGTATAGTACATGCACGTGTGAGTTTAGTGCCTCGATCTCAATGCTCATCTGTCATTCGACCCGCTGTTCGACATACACTCCAATCATCCATTTATTTTCCATATATACCAAGACAATATATCAAATAACATTAAAAAACATACTATATACATAACAGAAATTGCAATATGGAGAGAAGTCCAAAAGGCCAATAAGACACCCGACAAGGAACTTTCCCGGAAAAAAACCAGAAAAATTTCAAAATCATAAATACAGCATTTACAACAAGAAAAGTCATACACGACTGCTCAGCAAGACAAAGGACGGTGCTCGTGACAAAATATATAGTTAGAAACTTTACAATTAATATTTTGGTAGAAATTGTTTGCTTCAGTTTTGAAAACGGAAATGTTGTTTGCGACTTTGTTTTATTTTATTGTCTAACGAATTCCAAAGAAATGGGCCGTTTGTTCGAATACTTTGGTCAGAAAAAATTCTTTTTTGTTCTTGTTTAAATGAGATCATTTACAGGCCAACTTTTGACGAGCAAACTCGATTGTCTCTGAAAAAAATCGAAATCTTGTAATTTCTGTCCTTGGCTTAAATTTTAATCCGCCAATGTACCGTGTAAGAATTCTTCCCCTGTTCCCTGGAGGTCTAAAATAGCGAATAAAATAATGTTTGAACTGTCCTTACCGTTTTACCTACACCACTATTAAGCTGTCAGAACTTCAAATGATTGTTCGAGATTTGACCAATAGAAATCAGATTTCGACGATGTCTCTGCCTCATGCAAGATGCCAACTTGATTTTATATCCTAGAGCCACAATTACTCATTAATCTAATATGGGGGGGACTTGGAAAATGTTTATGCAAAATTATCGCATTGGTTTATCTAGTTAAACATTATTTCTTTCACATTGTACTATGATAAGTGCTACAAATTGTTTTCATTTATTTAATGACGAAATTAAAATTTAAAGAGACACGGCACATTTGAAAATAGTGGGCGCCCCTACAGATTTTCCAAATTGAAATTTTTGCATGGATTTGGGGGGGGGGTTTTTGTGAAGCTTTAATATACCAGCCCTCACATGAATGATTATGACCACCTTACCCCTGGATTCTTTAACCTTTATTAACACGACTAAAGTTTTCGAGATGTTATTTTATGTGTAAAATGTATCTCTATTCTCAAATTAGCTTAGACTATTATTTGCGAGGCAATTGAATAATTTCATATATTTGTGAAAAATGTGGTCCAGTGCCCGCTTTAAAATGGGGGGTCGTTTGAAAGTTTTCATCATTGGGGTCAAACTTGCGGTAAGTAGATCATTAATATGTATACGGTATTCGTTTCTTACCGTGATCTTCGCTGGCAGAAAAATAATTTACACGTTTTTTTTCCACTTAGTAGTGAGCCTGTTTTGTTTCGGTTCGTTTTAAATCAATTTCCCCCCATGCCGATTCTGAATATGCCCATGCATGACGCTTATCATTTTGACCTTTTTCAACAAAACTATGCCAAATATTAATCTTTGAGCGACTATAGTCGCTGCGTCTGCCGTGCTCATAAAGAACAATATCAATTATAAATTCGAATAACTGGATGAAATATACGGTCAGAGTAGAAATCGAGGTATGGACGAGGACAGGTTTTGATGCCTTAGGTTAATAAAAAATATAGCTCCGTCAAAGCGGGGCTTGATCAACACGCTGAAAACCTTTTCCAACATGTATAGGCAATAACAATGATCTGCCTACCAGATAAAAAAGGAATCTCAAGTGGCTTTTCGACTCTAATACCGGTGTATTTCCTGTGCATATCAATAACAGAGAAGATTTCGTTGGATTCCCACATTCCATACTCCGCAGCGACGAGCAATTCACACCAGTCCATAATGCATTGCAAAAAAAGTCCCTTGCGGAGGCACTTCTGGGTATTGATTACCTCTCGCGGAAATCAGATTCAATACCACCATTTATTTGGTGAGTCAATGTAACCTTATAACATCCATGTTTACCATATCAGGGAAAGAGATATATGCCGTTCTATTCAATTACCAGAAAATGTGCAACCTTTACATTGACATACGTTTATTTATAATATTTTTACGCTGCGCCTTCCAAGGCCTTTTTGTAACCTGTTTACCAAGGGTGTGTGTGCGGCGCTCGCGCGCGCGCGTGTGTGTGTGGGGGGGATTTTGATATCATCGGATAGCTATAGGCCTCCTCTTTCCATTTGATACCAAAATAAGACCCAACATATCTAGTATGGTCACAATGAACGTTCATAAAACCGCGAGTCGGACAAATTTGGCATTTTCGCACAGACCATAGTCGAAAATCCAATTTTGCGCTAATAAGGTAGGAATATCTCGAATTGTCAATGCGATTTTCAGCTGTTAATAGGCAATTGACTACTTTTACATAGAAAACATGATTTTTAGAGCCATAATGTGCATAATATCTTCAAAAAATGTCCCATAAAATATCCTTGGGTGGCACCACCCACCCCCCCCCAACATTCAATTTTTTACGACATACACTACCCCCTGTTGGAGGTGCTTCCTTGACATTTTGTTTCGCTAAAAATGACCAGAAAGATGAGGAGAATTAATTACCTTGAAGCTTTTTCAAAAGCTATTGATATTTTCGCGCACCGCAGCAAAGTTCACTAGGGGGTGGTACCTCCTTGGTAGACGAGGTTTATTATTACATGGTGCACACCAATTGTTTCGTCGCCGATGACAGTGTGAGTCATCAAAATCCTACACTCCGGAATCTTTTTGTTAAGGTTAAACGGTTATTTTTGCTTGAAAGTTTGCTTTGGTTGTTTTAGTCGATAAACAAGCTATTAGAAGATTTTATTTGGTGTCCTTTCGGACTTGGGTTCCTGTTTAATAACCTGCCATTTTGTGATTAAAAATATCAATTCTGTTTTCTAAATTTTTTTTGAGAAAAGATAGTTCTCATGGGCAAAGTACTTTGTTTATGTTGAAAAAGCCTATATCTGGAGACACAGATCTGAGCACAGTCGAGGTAGTGACCTTTGGACCCTAAATGACCTTTGATCTCGAAAATATTATAGACATATTTCATATATAAGGATACTTCAAATTTCTCAATCGGAGCATTCTTGAAATTGACCTTTGACCTCTTAATAACCTTTTACCTCAAAATATTTTCAACATTTAGAATATCATCAGGATCATTCAGTCAAATTTTCAGTTAATCGGAGTCAGTTTCCAAATTTGACCATTTGAACCGATTTACCTTTTGACATCGAACATATTTTCACCATGTTTAGAAAGTCATAAGATATTTCAGTAAAATTTCAGCTCGTTGGCCTTTTAAAATTTGACCTTGACCTCTTAATGACCTTCGACCTCGAAAATATTTTCACAGTTTGGGGGGGGGGGAGAATGTCATCAAGAATCAGTCAGTTCAAAATTTCAGGCTTATGCGGAGCATGTATTGAATTTGACCTTTGGACCATTGACTTTGACCTCTTGATATGGGGGGGGGTTTCAAAACTGTTTTAGATGTCATAAGGATCATTTCAGTAAAATTTTCAGCTCAATCGGAGCATTTTTTAAAAAAAAATTGACCTTTGACCCCTGGATGACCTCCATTGACCTATAATTGATTTTATCAACATGGCATCGGTGCAGATAGCATCAATCTACCACTTTGCATATTGTAGGTATGAATGTTTTTTGAAGATCCTTTTAAACTCAGGCCGTAAATGCCCCCTTACTGACATTGATCGTCATTCTGGCATAACTTTATGAAGGGTCCGGCTGCTCATATCCATCGGTCATCGTAACCAGGCAACAATAATCTGTAGGAGGAGGTAGCATATGTTGGGATGAAATCAACGTTTTTGGCTCCTGTGACCTACGTGACCTTTGGACCGCCTCAAACAAGTCAGGGTCCTATGCGGGAGTGGTCATTGATGTTTGTGTCCAGGTCCTATCAAAATTGATGAAAGTATGTGGCAGAACGAGGCACATTGAAGTTTGACGAAGTTGAGACAGAAAGAAAGAAAGAAACGTTAACAGAAACAAATGCACAGTCGAGCCCCTCGACTGTGCAAATAGGGAATCCCTAAGTTTGTTTGTGTAAAACACACCTGTTAGATAGATTGCACAAGTGGAGAGTGGGAATTCCCCCCAGAATGTGCTAGTGTCGTGCTTAGAAACTTAAGTCAAGACTGGTAGTTTTGTGCTTTGAGATTAAACATTTTAGATAAGGGAATTTCCCCACAAAGTTATATATGGAAGTTGGGTTGTGAGTTCAGGTTATGTATCTGCATATCTGTTGTAATGTCTATTTTAAAGACTTGGAAAAGTTTATGAAATATTGGTGTATATATTAAGTGAACGTGGCCAGAAGATGTACGCCAGCTCCACTAGTAACAAGGTAAACTAGAAGTTCTAGCTAGTTTTAATCGGCAATGAAGAGCAGACCTGAACTTGGTGCCAGGATTTATTATTTTCAATTCATGTGAGCAAAGTGCTGTAAATATTCTATGTCGTCCTTTGAGCCAAAAGTGCTGGGAATCAAAAATTAATTTCCAAATTGTGGACAGTAGAAATCGTGTAGTGATTATCTTGGACTGATATACTGTGAAAGAGTGTCGTCGAGGGAAGTATTTAACCTTGTCCTCTTGAATTGCTGGACAAAGTTTTCTTCCAGACTGAGAAGATTCCCATGGACTATTACCCGATGATTTATAAGCGTGACTTTTGCATGCTGTCATTTTTTTTGAGTCTTCGCGCGAGGACATATCCTCGTTGAACTGCAACGCCTCTTTTGAACATTAAGTATCAGTTATATAATTGTGTGTAATTGTGTAATTTGATTTTATGTATGTTATTTGACATACCAATTCTTGAACCAATTACAATCATTAAAATCTGTTATATTATTATACAAATTCATATCACTTGTGCACAAGCTCATTTATTTGTGTTTGAAAGGTACCTTTGACG
>JAMKCH010024085.1:0-33422 GCA_023653785.1 Ophioderma brevispina | reverse complement strand
TCCTGACGGATTGGATGGAATTTGTCCCTGCCTACACAGGTGTAATTCATCAGATTGCTAAGCAGGGCATGTGTTAAGCCGAATTGAATGAGATTCTGCTTGAGATCTGTCATTTGTCACGCGAGAGTTCTGGTAAAACAAATCTCACAAAATGCGGCTATGGAGCAGGCTACGGGAATCACAGGTAACATGGTGACGCACACATAGAGAGCAATACACCTTGTAGTTTGGAAAAAAAAGCATGGTAAAAATTACAAAATTGACGACACAAAGTACACAAGAACATCAAAAACACGGCCGACGAAGTGTTTCACAATCACATCCGATGCGATAAGATGATTAAAACTTGAAGCACTCGGTGGAGGAAACAGAGAAATTGGTTGCCATTGGCAGAGGCTTTTTTTCGGTGCGCCCTTCTCTCTGGAACCACGATAGATTACCATATGACTATATTCATTTCATTTAGTAGACATGAAGGGTGACTGCTGATTGGTAATGTCACGATAAAATTTTCCCGTATTACAGAGTATTTTTTAATTATCAATGGATATGAGGCCGTCGTATTACGTAATGCTCACACCAGGGCCGCGCGCTGGGGGGGGGGGGGGGGGGGGGGGGTGAAGGGGTGCGGACGCACCCCCCCCCCCCCCAATAAAAAAGACCAAAGGTCCTTTTATCCATGCTGAAGGTCCCGCTTTATCACGTTGTAGGTCCGCTATGTCATGGTTTTGTTGAAAAGTGTTTTTATTAAACTGAACGCCGGGTGTATCGCATTCTCTCCCTTCAGATCAGATCTATCAACTTCGTGTTTTTTCTGTTTTTACAGCATGTAACATCCAAATTGTTTTCAAACTCGTGGAAGCGATTTCAGTAAAAGTCCTTTTATTAGGTCAATTTTTTTTATGCCATTATGTCCCTTTAAGAGAATTTCAGCCAATGAGGCTCTCTTTTGGCTCCGAGGGAAATTGAATTTCTCCTCGGGAAATCCGAGTAGTTATGACTCTTACAGCCACCTTTATTATAATTTATTTTCTCCTTAAATAAGTATTCCTGTTTCTAAAATGAAAAAAAATGGCGTCGTAACCCGTTAAATTGAAACCAGTGTTTGAGAATTATTCAAGGACTGGAAAAAAAAATATCGAAAGCTTGTAGGGAAAAATTGATGTATACGAGTAGCGATTGCGTTGTCACTTGCCGTTATTGCGTACCGAAGTACCTGATAAAATGTTCAATTTTCTCGCTAGTTCTTGGTTCAGACCCAATTACGATACATGTTCAAACAAAACTGAGTAACAGACCCTTTGATGCGAAAACATCCATAGAACCTATTTGTTTTCCGGAGATATTTTTTGAGATTTAGTTTCTTTACACACATTCTCTATATGGACTGATAACGTTAATCTCTCGCGCAGTAGCTATTTTGTTGTTTGCTCGATCCACAAGTCATGGTAATGGCTTTGTGGTGGTGTTAGATTTGTTCAGCAAGTGTTCTTATCCGGGGCCGCGGGTATCCATGATACGGACGTCCTAACAGGGCCGCTATTTGCAGGCTGGGGCGGGCGGATGGGAACAGTCAGGGGTTAACCGTACTCTATCGAATGCTGCGATGTACATGTACAGTTGGGATATGTAACACGGGACCGACGGCTTAACGTCCCTCCGCAGACGGGAGCTTTCATGATCATTTGCCCAATTCAATGTGAACATGGAGGGGAGCGGTAATTCTGTATTATCAATAGTGGATAATAGATCAAATCCAGAATTGTTAGTACCCGAATAAATCCCAGCAAGTGCCACGACCACACCGGGATTCGAACCCGGGCATTTGATCTGTAAATTTTGCGCCCGAGGCGCACCTTACCCGCTAGGCCACGCTCTTCCACAGAGGCCGTGGGAAACGGCAAGTGTATAAACACAAATCCGCAAGATTGAGGATCAGCTCAAATTTTTAAATAAGTTTTCTCAAAGATACTAGTGATCAAGGAATAAAACAGGAAAAGTGCTGAATGACTGAATCACGAAATGCACCTTTAAGCACGAAGATGTTGGTACGCAACGAAGCGGTATTTTGTTAATTAGAATAATATCGGAGATCTCCGATATAATTCAAACGGCTGCTGGAAATGGTTTCCAATATGAAATAGCGGAAAGTAGCGCCATGTACGGTCTCGCTCACCACTTCAGTGGTTTAATTGTTTCAGGCAAGTCAGGTTAGTGGTCATTTTCTCGAGGTGGAACTATTCATCCAATTTTGGAAGGACATAACCTTCGCATTTCCAGCTCTGTCGTTAAGGTACAATTCTGGGATCCCAATGTTAAGTACAACAATTCGCTTAGTTTATGATAAATGCATGTGTTAGCATTCTCGTTCGCAGGTGTGTTTAACTAGACACTCCCAACAAATGTGCAACATATGGATTTGGAAAATTGGAGGGCGCTTCTTCAAAAAATGTGCTGTTATGCTTTAATTTCTCTCGTATGGCTAGAACCCTTACCTGTCACGTTAGGCACTAACACGTGTGAAAAACACCTTGGACACTTAAAGATGAAGGGCCTACTGGGGTCCATTGACCCCCATTAGGCCCCATATCACATTTTTTCGGCGATTTCCATAACAAAAACTTATTTTTCCAAAATATCATTTGCATTTGGTACTTTTGCTACGTTATTTATTTTGTTGTTGTTTTGATGTTGTTATGATTTGTTTTCTTAAATATTGTTGTTTTGTTGTAGGTTTTACCCTCGTCTTACCAAGGGGGGGGGGGGGGTGGTTACACACCCCAGTGGAATGGCTCCGGTGCGCTAAAATGCACAGCTTGCGTAAAATCCTTCTAAGTAATCATTGCTCCTACTTTCTTTAGAGCGAAAAAATTGTGGACGGTAGGCACTTTCCCAGGGTTAGGATATGCGGTCAAAGCGAAGCGTAAGGGCGGGGGGGTTATTTTAGGGTGCAATTTCTAAATTATGCACATGAGGCGCTCAAACTTCCAGTTTATTTGCCATATTAGAGCTGAAAAACGATGAAATCAGGATATCCCTAACTTTAGCGCAAAATTGGGATTATTTTCGATATTTCTGTGGAAAATGTCAATTTTGCCAACTCGCTGATTGAGAGTCAGTGTGACACCTACTAGGTATGTGGTACTGATTTTGATATCAATGGAACGAGGAGGGGGACCATAGCATCCATGGTTATCAAAATCATAAGCATCGGTGCTTTCTAACGAATCTATGGGTGGTAACCCCCGGTAATCAGTGTACAAAAAAAGGCTTGGTTTTTTTTTTTTTTTTGTACGGGGTTTAATTAAATCTAAAAATAACCTCAAGATATTGTAATCATCACTACGGGAACGCCACAAACCTCAAACTTTAAATCATAGGCTCATATCTTAGACTAAGGGGCGCGGACAAATGAACAAACGTATAACATTCTGTTGTCCCATCGAGGGTAGGGAAAAACCAAGTGTAAATTAATAATAACTTATTACAATCACATTCACTTCTGTCCCGCACATAAAACTGTGAATTCTTTTACAAAATAACAAAATGTCACCTCAGTTTTTCCCCAATATCAGAGACCAATGGATATGTATAGACTTCAGCAAACCATGAGCTAAAGATAATTACAATGCGGCGGTATGTGGGGCAATTGTTATAGCCAGGCGTTACCACCTCCGCGATTCGGGTTGAGTGACAAATACCCTCTTTCACAATACTAACCAGTGTACATTATAATATATGTCGTGACACTAAATTTTCTATTTGAAAAAACGCGGTAATTGAATAGAAATGGAAGTTAAGCAATAGTTACGGATTTTGGTCTGCACCAAGTTGTGAGCGTCAAAGCTTGCCCAGCAACATTTCTCTCATGATGTTATATTATGTTTCTTCCTTTTCGAATAAGTGATGAAAAACATGCCAAAGTAATTGAAAACGCACTATAGAAGCTCAATATTTGTTTATTTGTGAATGAGGTTAATGTATTTTGCCCTGAAAAATTACTCAGTCTAAATTGGAGAGCAGTAACAGCTGAATCATTCAGCCGAGCGACGAAATAGACATGGTTTCCTGCCACTCCCAGATGAAAGGAATCTGAAGTAGTTGGTCTACACCGAATACCGGGCCGGTGGTGATATCTTTAACTCCATTGTTTGCTGAAGTCCTATGTGCATCCATAGTCACTGTATTGAGGAAATGAAATTGAAGTGACATTTTATTTTCCTTTTTCAAGAAAATGTGCCAGTTTTATTTGGGGGAACAGACGATTATATGATTTTAATAATTTATTATGAATTTACACTTGCTTTTCCCATTAGCCCCCCGATGGAGACAACAAAACAACAGCATAGAAGGACATGTCTCACAGCCTATCTGGGGTTTATCACCCAACGAACACACATCATACACACTGTCAGGAAAAGTAGAACAGATTTAATTTCCTCCCTCTAGCACTAAACTTTCTAGGCGGGAAAAACTGTGTCACAAGTTGAATAGTGTTTACATGGGGTGTGAGACCACTGAAAGTATTACCCCCTGTATGCATGAGTGAGGTATGATTGTTGTGAGAGGAAGGGGAAGTTACGGGAGTTGGTAACAGCTATTAAGATGGTCATCTTGGGGAAATGGAGTGTTGTTGATCTCCAAATTCTGTTTTTTTAAATTGACCTACGTGGTTCCGCCAATGGAACATTAGGAGAAGTTTGTACGCGTCAGGCATTACCCATTTATTGCTAAAAATTCGGCTACAGGTAGCTTTAAATGCAGTGCCAAGGCATTTCAGGCCAGCAATTTTTTGTGCGCTATTTGCGTAATGTTAGTGACTGCAAACGCTGATGACAGTGGCATTTTGGGCGTGATAAGGCTGTAATGGTGCGCGTTTTGTGCACCGCCGGAAATTCTCAAAGCTAGTCAATTGCAGATGAACACGTGAGTTTTGTAATTCTAAGAGGAATACTGGTCATAATTATTTAAACATGGTAAATACACTACCTGCGTCATAAGGTGTTGATGCAATATTTGGCTTCTGGGAATCAATGAATTGTACTAGTTTGTAGTTAAAAATATCACCATAATCTAGTATCTGTAAATTGATTGAGGAATATTTATATTATATGGCTATAAATGGATATATAAATTGCCCAGTTTGGTATGTGTATGCAATTAATGGGTGCCAAATTCTGAGACTGGAATCAGTCTACACAACCGTAACTGATCAAAATTAATTAAGGCGTGATGTCTTTTACAAGAGTATTTTTGGTGCAATTAAGAAAATGCTAAAGAAACTGATTCAAAGAAATTTACTATGATGCTTACATGTTACTATGAAAGTAGAAATACATTAAATGATATCCTTTGAGTCATGAAAGTTTTAAGGATGTTAATATTAAAGATGTGTATAAAGAGGCATGTCAAGTCTTTTACCATATTTTGGGTGTAACAATTTATGTTGTCAACAGCCATAAAGGTGTAATTTCTGTGCTGATGACAACCGTCAACGAGGTCACGTATATACATGTGGTTACGTCTGAGGTCTGTCTGAATTACAAGAAGAGTTACAAACGTGTGTCTACTGCGTGTACACTTAGAGTCACCAATTTGGAAGACGAATGTATACTGAAGATAACTAAAGGTTTGAACCTACTAGCGTGAAATATGAACCTGATAGATGTTTTAAATTTCTGACGAGCGTTTTGTGATTAAGGCCATTTAGTGGCGTCACGTACCAAGATTTGTCTAGGTCATTATGATTAATATTTGAAACAATGATGTTGTTTGTGAAAAATAGACAATAGACCTATAATGGGGACAAGGTACAACTGATAAAACTGCCTGACTGCTTTGTAGTAGTACAACGTTGTGTCTTGTCAACATAAACCTTGGACCATTCCCACTCAACAAAATCTTGCGGAATAGTTAATGCGTTCACTTAAATGAGAATTATCATGGTCAACATGTACGTGAACCAACATGTTATCAGCATTTTAGAATAAAAATGACATTTGATTCTAAAGTATAATGTAACTATGAGGACAGTTTGGTTAAATCTGCTGGCAGTATTTATTTTTCTACTAGGTCCTGGATGTTGCAGCAGTTAATTGTTGCATATCAACTAAATTCAATTGTACAAGTCAAGTTACATCCACAAAATCAAACTCTGAAGGTACTCAATGAGTTCATGCAATTGCAATATTGTATTTATCATTTGTAGTCCAACTGAATACCCATCTCTAATAATGTCAATATGCAATAATAATTGGTATGGAAATTAAACGTCTAAATCATGAAATCAAAACCAGCTGTCTTATGCATTTGCCATTGTGACTCCACCTTCATGTTAGGCTTTTCTTTTGAATGTGGACACACACATATATACACACACACAAACGCTCCCCCACACACGCAGGTCTTGAGAGGTACATGGAGAGTATTGCAACTTTTTCTCTCTCTCTGTTTCTAATATAATATGAAGTCTGCTATTGAAAAAAAAAACAATTTCGATCTCTAGCAACTGAACTGCAACAAGTTATTTAAACGCCAATAAAATGTGTGCCTTATCTTCAGCCGTATAGTTGAGGCAATAGAAACTAAACGCAAGCACACCCTATTTGAGGATTTGTTTGGTGTGTATGGATTGTCGTATAAGCGAAAAATCTGGTTCCTTTAGATTTCGTCTGTTCAAATAAAGTAAGAACAAGATTGACCATCATCAACATGCATGCAGTACTTCTCATACTTATAACCAGATGATATGGGCGTAGTGCCTTTTTAATGATTATACAGAACGTATTTGATAAGCCTATTGTACAGGTCAGGTTTTTATAAAATATTAACCCTCGTCCTACGGAGGGGGGTACGCAAACGAATGATATAATCCTTTTGTGTAATTGTAGGTGCATCCTTTCCGGTCATTTCGAGAAAAAAATGGAGGTACCACCTTAGGGAGGTCAGGTGTTCGTCAAAGTCAGAAGGTAGGGGGTGGCTGCCATCCCCTAAAATATATATTAAACAACAATGTTAATTTTACTTGCCATATGCTGCTATGTAAGCAAATGTTGAACCTATTTTGTATTTTTTTCTTATTTTTTTAGTAATAAACATGTGAGCTTAATTTGGCACCCATTGCCAAATTAAATACAAATTTTGCCTTGATGGATGGCGAAAATGATCGAACCCCTTGATGTTAACGTCAAGGTGAAAAAAGATAAACATAATATTTTTTAAATCCAGGGAAAAATAAAAAATAGAAATGAAAAACGTATTAGGACTGTATGAGAGTCCTGGCATAACAGCTTTAGATGGGGTAATTAGGTTACCGCGCTTCCAAGAAAAGGCATTTGTTAATTAGGTATTTCTATTTCCTATTCCAGAGGAATATATGAAATGTGATTATCGTGATCCTAGCACCTTTTACATTTGTTTATAGCTACTTAGATATCTTTGAGAAAAGGTATTTCAAAATTTCAATTGATTCTGATGGTGCATTTTGATTTTAGTGAGAAATGGTTTAAATAACGGTGCCCAAGAGGGTCACTGGTTACCCTCTGCTCTTTTACGAAACGTTCAAGGTGTATTTGACAAAACAGTACAAAGGCAAACCGAAAATCGTATTTTGAACGTTTACTTGCTATCGCCAATCGTTCCATAAATATATATATATATATAATATATATATATATATATATATATATATTATAGTATAGATCATATATATATAGATATATATATTTATCTATATATTACAACATGCTTGATTTCGTTCAATTCTAAATGGATCAAAGATATTAGTTTTTTTTTTTCAGACCCTTGTCCTCTCAGCTCAATAAAGACATAGCTTTTTAGTATAAAAGATTGTTTGCAATTATTCCTTCTTACAACATTCCTCGTAATAGTTAAAAAAGAAAGCTTGCATTTGTTTCATCATCATCTTTTTCTGTTTCTTCTTCTCCTCCATCTCCTTACTGGCACTTGTACTCTCGTCCTCCACCAACTCCCACCTCCACACCACCGTCACCATCATACAAACCACAACCCCCCCGCTCCCACACCCACCACCACACCACCACTCACCTATACCACCACCACCACCACGTCCTCCACCTCCACGGCCTCCATCACCACGTCCTCCTCCTCCAACACCACATACCACGTCATGGGCCTCTCCTTCTGACTTCAGGATTATTATCCACCACCTGGCAACCATGTGTTTTATCGGTCAAGTTGTAGACCCCAGTAACTGTGAAGAGATTCAGTGGGGTATGGCCTTTAAGCAGTCGGTATGCGAGGTACCCGATATTGGTATGGGAGGTGGTATCTCAATTGCAGATTCGGAACTCAGGCAAGTGAGCGTTAGTGGTTCCCACAAGGGACCTACATGTCGCCTGCTAGAAGTCGGTAGCGAAATGGTGTGGCGTGAAGGGTGCGAAGATGCCGGTAAGTACTGTTACGTCTCGGGGGCGCCAAAGGTCAGACATACCCTTCAAACACAAATAAATAAGCTTGGGTACAACGGATCTAAATTGTTATACAATAACACTGTTTTAATGATTTTAATCAGATGGTCAAGGATTTTGGTAGGTCCAAAACACAATTTACAATTCAATAACATACACTCAATGATTTAATAAACGCTGAAGCTCTTTTGCCCTAAAAATGACAGCGGAGAGATATGTCTTGCACATGTATTAAATTGATATATATATGTGTGGCCTGATTTACCATACTAGGCGATCCCCAACAAAACAAACTGGCAAATTTAACCCCTGTCAAATTTTCCTTATCTTTATTACGATGTTACAACTAGTATTCCAAATTCTTAAATAGCATATTACAACATAATCATGTATAAAACATAGCCTAACACTAGCGACAATGGGGGTTCTCACATAAATGACATCTGCATTGCATCATCTCACATTCTTACATCATGGGAAACTATCTAATTTTTGCACTATTGTATTGATTTAAAACATAAACTACTTGACTCATTGTCTAAATTCGCATTTTGGGGAATCCGTTCCATCTCTTGCACAGTATCTAGTAAATAACAGCTGGTCTGATCTCAATATGCATAGGGGAATTCCAGTTTCTCTTTTCCATCATAAACAAACTACTGTTCCCATGGGGTTGATTCATGAAACATCAAAAATAGTAAATGGGGGTTAGGTAAAACCCACATACCAATAATGAAAATGAAAAATTCCAAACTTTGACTTTTGACCTATGGCAATTGAAGATGTCACTCTACGAAAAAGGGTTCGCACATTTCCCATCCTCAGCAACCGCGATATAAGATTTTGAATCAAAAGAATTATGATATCGTACTCTAGAATAACGATAAAATAATTAGAGCACAATATAGCCAAAATTTATACAATCTTGATTTCCGACAGAATGTTCAAATTACACCTTGGTCTTTCCATAGGACTTCACAGTTAAAAGCATTATGATAAACAAAATTATTAAGATATTAGATATTAAAGGGTTATTGATTACGTCTATAATGATAATTAATGGCTTCCTAAGGTACATATCCTAATTAGAAATATCTCGATTCTGTCACTCCCGTTAGCGGTGGGGGGGGTCCTAGGACCCAACCTAAATAATGCTTACGAAAGCCGTGGGCGGATGTTTTTTCTATTAGTGGATGAGCCAGACCATCAAAAAGTAAGCCTTATTGGTCTCACCTGGGGGGGGGGGAAGAGACTATTGTACCAGGGGTTCCACCACGATGCCGTACACAAAAACAGGGGGCGATTCCGGATTCTCCATAGAGGGGGCGCAAATTTTGCGTCGTTCAAATCTGAAGAGCTGGTGGGAGGGAAGGAAAAATATTGCGACCGATGGGAGTCCACAAAGCTAGATATACACGGCGCCCAACACCTTGTACCGTCATTCTTGGAGATCTACAGGGCGCCGTTTGAGTAAAAAAGGCATTTTTTCAACAATTACAGTGACACCCGACGCTCTATGCAACGATGTGCTCTGCAAAAAATAGACGGGGCGCGCGCCGGGTGCGCCCCCCTCTAAATCCCCCCGGAACAAGTATGATGGCCATTCTGTAGCGTAGCTTAAGCGGATAGGGGCTTGGCAAAAGATATACAGGGGTCGAAATTGAAAAGTGGTCCAGTTGTTGAATTGGCATACCAAAGGTTCGTATGATACACGGGAGTAAAAATGTATAGTTTGTGCTATCTCCGGACTTACCCTATGGAGTTATAAGCTGAAAACCGTTATTATAGGTCAAAGGTTAAATTAGCTTCTACAGGGTGATCAAATATGAAAAAATCGCTTCAATTTCAGTGGAAATGGTCTAATAATATTGTAAAGGAATCACAAGATTAAAATAGGTATAGTTTGGACAATGTAACAATGCATAGTACAAGTTGCACCCAACAACCCCTATATCCCTACGAGGTATAGGGGTAGTACTAAGGAGGTGCGTACTGTAATTTACATGCAGATGGTCGAAAAATATCATTAATTAATGGTCAGAATTACAAACATATGGCCCATTTCCACTGAAATCAAACATTTTTCAGTATTTGACCCATGTACAAGCTAAATTTAAACTTTGATAATAACAGTTTCAGCTTATAAAACTCCATAGGGGTAAGTCAGAGATAGCACAAAAACTATACATTTTTTCATCCTTGTGATTCATACGAATAATTTGGTATGCAGTTCAAAAACATTGGACAACTTTTCAATTTTGACCCCTGTATAATCTCTGCGAGCCCCTAGCTCGCTAGCTCCCATACAGAATGGCCATTCATACATTTTGTGTATGTCATAGTTATGAGGTAGCCTGGTATTAAATGCCCTCTTTGCCCCCCCCCCCCCAAAACGCCTGGTTCATCCACTATATCAGGAGAAGGCGTATTCATAAATCAGACAATTAGCACCCCCGGGCCACTAAGGGTGCTTGTTCCGATTTTTTTGTTTTTTTTTTGCCTTGGGACCCCCCCCCCCCCCCACCCCGATTTGCCGGACGTATATTAATTTTTGAATTATCGAGATGGAAGTCGTATTTTTCTCATTATCATAAGGATAATTCAGCTTCCCAAAAAAATTTCCCCCCACCTCCTTCTTTGCAAAGATATAAAAAACTGCCGTTTTTACGGTAATCATCAATATTAGCCCAGTAATGAATATGCCTTGCAATAGTATTCGCTTCTATATCAAACAGCAAGTTGTTTCCCAAGCTTACTGTGGTTAAAGTGTATGCAGGTGCCAGGCTCTCATATCAAGTAAAGAAACATATACACATAAATTGGAAGACCCCCTGTGTAAGGGTGTAGCTTTTTTCAAGAATATTTCAACGCATTTTCACCTGAACAAATGTTTGAACTTTCGAAAATAGCTTGCCAATGTTTGAAAAGACAAGCAAAAGCCTTTCTGGGATATTATATTGCTATTAATGAATCTACCACAGTCATCTAAAATTGAGCGCAACAAAAGGCATAGAGTACAGTCGCTAAAGCTAATAAGGAAAGAAAAAAAATAATCACCCCGAGAGTACAATATCTTTTTCTAAAACCGTGGAAACGTTGATTACAATCCTTGATGAACACATGGGACCGCAGAAATTGCAGAAAAAGTAGAGCTTATAATTGGAAACTTAATTAAAATTACCGAATACCCGCAGCCCAAGCAAGGAGTAGTTGGATATATATATATAATTAAAAAAATAATAAAATTATGAAGCTAGTAAACAGAGTTTAGAGGTGAGTGTTTCTGATTTATGTCTAGTGTGTCTCTACATTTGATGTAAAAGCCTGCATTGGCACTTGAGCCCCATCAAGTACGTGGAAGTAGGAACAATTAATGTATATTACAAAAGCCCTATTCAATGCTGTGTAATATTGTGGTAACTATTAAAACGGTGGGTTTTGTCTTGGGAATGAAATGCTCAAAATTACAGAACGAGATGAGAATAAAGACAGGCCTTCCATCTGATATCAAAATTTGTACTACTCCGAGTAAATCAGGGGGTCCTAATATCTTCTGTACAATTTTACCCCCTTATTTTACAAAGTTCCCCCATTTCCAGAGGTTGGACCCAAAAATTACTGATTCAGCACCCTTCAAAACTATAGAAAACATATTCAAACTTCTTCCCCAAACTTCTAGAATGGAGATTCTGATTATAACCCTACTAGATATGATATAGAACATAAGTCTTCATGCGGGGATACCCAGTATAGTCAAGGTCACATGTGAAAAAATAACAGTAGCAGAACAACAGTAAACTGAGAGCCCAGGAGCAAGCTCTTTCAAAAATAATAATAACAACGATAATATAATAATGATAATTTATTATAATAATAATAATAATAATTATTTGAAAACGTATCAAACTAAAAAATGAAAATTAAAGGGGCATTTCGTGATCCACAACCTGTCCCCGACTACCTCAAAAAACGTGTACCTAATGTAAGTGCACATTCGGTTCGTATCGTAAGGAAATTCGCAATCTGTCTTTTCTGTCCGTAAACGGACAGAAATTACAAGCTCGGTGGTTTATGGGGCCGTGGGAAAAACAAGCAATGGCTCATAACACAAAACCGCAAGATCGGGATCAGCTCAAACTTTGTTGAAATAAGCTCTTCTCAAGAAATATAGGAACATGAATAAAACCAGTGCTGGAATCACCAAATGCACCTTTAAATATAGCCACTTTTATGACTGTTTACATTCTTGGTCCCCACCTCCTTATGTTGAATTATTCAAAATTAATACAAGTATCAACGCATCTTTTCAACCAAACTTAAAATTATATTAATTACTTACACAAATACACAATGCGAAACATGGAATCATTTATGCAAATAGCGCTCTCAATGTAGCACAGTCTTAGATGCCTCTGAATCAGCTGGTCAAAACCGCAAAATAACAGGGTAAAACCTCATAATAAGGTAAAAATAACAATGTACTAGAAAACGTAACAAAACAACAGAGTACTAGAAATCGAGAATTGTATAGGAAATGTAATTTGCTATAGAAATTAAGAAGTAAAGCTCTGGTAAATCCATGTCTACCTATCTTTTTCTCCTTAGATTTTATCACATTCAATAAAAAAATCCGAGACATACTCTACGAAATGCCCCAGCTACCTTCAGAACGTGGTTACTACACGTCAAACAAGATTTGTGTATGTTTGAGGTGAAAATTAATACTTATTTGAAACTCCAGACAAAGGCCTAATTCCTTACGTCCCTAGAGAAAAAATGACTAACATGTAGCAACAGGACGATCACGCAAAAAAGGGAGGTAAATATTGTTGTTAGATATCTGGAGCAATTTCCCGTAAACACAAGGGAGGGGGCCGCTCCGTGATTTGTGTCATTTGGGAATTTAAGGGATATATATGGATATAGGGTAACATATAGGTCATATTAAACAAAAAAGTGTGTGAAATTACTTGTAAAAATTCAAGAAATTACAAGATTACCTCCCCCCTAAAAAGCTTATAATATTGCAAAGTTCAGTTAGAACTGAGTAATACTAGAGGACGAAACAATCCAGAAATTGAATAATAATAGACCCTTGACGTATTAAGAAAATTGAAGGGCTTAATCGTTTACACCCCCATATGTAGGCAATGTTCAGACAGAGTCAGGGAGCCCCACTGAGGAACGGTGGTGGCAGGAGGAGGAGAGGAACCTGTTGGCTATGGCGTAACTGACGCTCTTCCAGCTGAGACCGATGCTCCAACCGACGGCAGTAAGTACCTTTTGGTTGGTCATTCGGGTTATCTAAGTTTGTTTCAGTTGACTCAGATGGTCTACGAATCCTTACCTAAAACTAAAGCAATACCAGAACATTTTTTTGAAGGGCACCCCAATTTTCCGAAAATTTTTACATTTTTTGCACTGCTATTTTGGTATAAACTGTAAAACTATAGTGTGAATGGTAAAAAAACTCGAACTTGTCTATATAGCGCAAAAGAAGGAATTTGTTATTAGAAGACTAATATCGGAGATCTCCGATTAATAATTCAACGGCTGCGAACGTACATTCAATCGAAATAGTGAGAAAAGGAGCCACAGTTCGGTCTATGATCATCCATACAATGTTTAGTTCGTTCAGGTAAGTCAAGTTAAGGTTATTTAGGAGGTGGCAATATTTTTCAATGGGCGGACACAAATTCCCCTTTTTCCCCTTGCCTTCAAAAAATTTTCTCAAAGTCAAGGTGGGCGAGTCGCCCACTTCGCCCACCATAGTTCCGCTGTTGCGTTTCTAATGTCAAGTGTTTGCATTTGGGACAGTGGATTAACTCTAAACTTTAAACTGTTCTGATTAATATTAAAAAAATAAATTTATGTTCAGTCATAGTCAGAATGCCTACTGACCTAAGTGAAGGCATTGATGGAAAACAAGGATCTGATGGCTATAGTACCTCTACAGACGAGACTAGCACTACCATGACTACGGTTCGACCAAGTAAGTACCTTTATATGTTGCTTGTTTCCCTTCAATCAAGTTGTGTTTTAATTGATCGCCAGAATGTACAGGCTGTCCCAACTGTTCTCTGATAATATTTAAAAATAAATCTTATAGTTTTGGAAAAAAATAACAAGTTAAAAAAATCAGCCTAAAAAGAGGATCTGAAATTTACTTTTTTACCTGTTTCAATTTTAAGTTGACTATGGATGGATCGTACTTTACTAACAAGAAAATGAACATAGCGAATGGTTTACATCCCCCACTACGGCCAATGTTCAGTCAAGTCAAAGCCTACTGACATAAGTGCAGGCAGTGATTGAAAACAAGGATCTGATGGCTATGGTACCTCTACAGAGAGACTAGCATAATCGTCAAAGTAAGTACCTTTATGTTGTTCTTTTCTTAGTTCTAATTTGTTTCTTGAAATTTGCCAGTCCCCACTTTAAATGTAAATTGTAATTTTTTTTAAAATACAAACCAAATGCGTACAGTTTATGGTGTAAAGTCAGACTTTCACATCTGCCGTAAATCTGCTATATGGACATGGCAGCGCCGATCTCATTTTGCCAAATGTACGGCATTGGTCTTTCATAACTAGTCTATCACCTTAAGTTACAGAACACACACGAAAAGGCCAAGGTCCACGAAACTCCACAAAATATAATTAAAAATATGTGGGCCCCAATTGCTCTAAGTGAATCCCGGTACGATCAACATTGCCCTTATTGTCTGCAAAGGTCATGTGACCAATTGTGCGTATATTACCCACCTCTTCCCTTAGCGGGTGAAAAAGACCCGTCTGATTGCCTCGTGGCATAGGAAAAATACAAAAAAAATCGTATTGTAAAATGTCGAGGTAATATATTTTTATAAATCCCTCATATTATGACGTATCGTGGACGTCCGAGTACAAAAATATCATTTAAACACAAACAAATGAGCCTTGTGCACCAAATGATCTAAATTGTTAAAAGTTTAAAAAAAGAAAAATTTAATATTATTTTAATCAGATTAGTTCAGTTGTATGTTCCAACACCCAATTATCAATCAATAAGATTACACTTAATGATTTTTCAAATCGTATATATACTTAATATTTAATGTCCAATAAATGTCCATAGTTAAAAAAAGGTTACAGTTCACCGATGATATGTCCACACACCAGCGAAGACTCCAAATGACAGCATGCAAAAATATAAATCACATGAAATATAATCCTTTTGCCTCTTCTATCTCAATCCTGAAGGTAACCTTGTCTAGCAGTTCAAGACGACGGGTTGTCCCTCGACGATTCCGATATTTTGCATCACAATAGTCCCCACCAAAATGCCCATCCAGTCCCTACTCAGGGGGTGGGGTTGTGGTGGGGGGGGGGTTGGGGGAGCGGGGGAGTTGGGGGTGCGGGTCGCACCCCCCAAAAAATTCCACTAAGGGGCAAAAGGTCCACTTTTTGCATATTTTTTGTGGATAAAATGTCCACCAGTTAGGCGAAACGTTTGACACAAAAAGTCCACTTTTTTTGGTGATGAAATATTAAAAGTCTAAAAAGGGGGTCATTTTAGGGGGTTAGTTCCACTTTTAACCAAAAATTCCACTTTTTCGAATCCGCACCCCCCAATAAATCCTGCGTACGGCCCTAGTGCCATCGGTTGCAAATGTCCACTGTAGGACCACAAAGTGGAATCCGTTTTTATTCCAAAATAAACTCTTTTGCTTGAAGTACAACAGCAGCAGTTCAGCTTTAAGCCCTACCATTACTTTCCAGATCCAAACTAGCTATAATTCTAGCTAGTAACTAGCTGTTGCCTGGTTAAAGCATTCTTTCGAATGGTGTCCTCTTATTACCACTATTTCACAACTAGAACTTCATAATGCTAACAGAGTTATTACCACATCATCATGCATAAACAATAGCCTAACATCACAAACCAACTGGGTCTCACATAAATGACATCATCTGCATTGTACATCTTACATTCATACACTCTGGCGTATTTACGCATATACAGCGGCAATCTAGTGAGCTGTTAACAAATATGCGAATGTAGCGCAAGTGGATTGAAAATGTCCAGTTTGCACTCCGCGTGCCGCGTAAGTGCTCGAACGCATGTTCGTCGCGCAGGACTGATTTATTTTCTCAAGTGGTAATTTGTCTGTTAAATTTTCCATGATAAAATTGTATGTTAAAACTACTTTTTATCACTTATACGGCAAATTCTTTGTTTTTCTGTCGTGTATGAATAAGGTTAATAACCGCGCATTTACTTTTGCTCGAAAAAATGGGACAATCATGCACTTTCGCTGAATTTTGATGCTTGTGCCCATGCACTCGCTCCTGCTGAGCTCGTGCATTAGACGCATCAACATTTCAGCGGCGCTTGCATTGATTTGTCCCATTTTTTCTCACAGAAGTACAGCGCACGTTAGTAAAACCTAAATTAGGACATGCATGGGGGACATACCTCAGCCAATCTGTTTTGATCTCAAAGAATATAACTTGATTACTCTGTCTAAATTTAGCATTTTGGGACTTCTGTTCACATCTTGGTTGGTACAATTTTATCTACTAAATACATCTGGTCTGATCTCAATATAGCCTAGGGAAATTCCATTTCGCTTTTCCTAATGAACAAGGGAGAAAACAGCTGTATTCAAAGACATGAACCCCCATTCGATTACGTGTTCTAGCAATTGCCCGTACGGACCTTAATTACTAAATATCCGATTTCGTCCTACTTTTTGGTTGCTTTTGGTCTTAGAACTGTATGCTGTATTAGGTTATTATACTTGTTTACCAACGTTTTGCAGAATCTTATTTTTGATGATTTTTTTTTCGATTTTTTTCTGATTTCCCCCAAATTACTGTTAGTTCCTTTAATTGGTAATGATGCCGATTCGAGCTTGGGCCAAGTGCACATCTTGTTTCAAACACTTGCGTGCGTTGACATGTCAAGGGAAAATTAATATACAACTCACTCATTGTAAAACCCGAAGAACTATTACTTAAAAAGATCATACAGATATACGTAATATTCAAATAACTGCTCTGATGCTATCCGCCTAGGAAAGCGGGTGGACAACTTCGACATTTAAGATGGAATCTATCCGCTCCTCTCGCTAGCCAAGCGCAAGCGTTTTGGTTAACACCCTTGGTGCGATAGCCCTCTCCAAGGACGATTAAAGGATATCATCCTCAATTGATTATAATATAGACAAAACTGGGAGGGTTGTATTGATGATATTTCACACTACTTTTCTTTATTTTAGATGTGGAACACTAAACCATAAAAACCGGCGGGAAACCGCGGCAGCCCTGAAGTGGCAGCAGCGAGAGCACTGAAGTATCAAGAAGAGCTTTTGAACTTGGGAGAGCAGGCTGACCTCCAACACCAGGCACTGGCCACTGGAAGTTGAGATCGAAATGCTCACAGATTAGGAATCTTGTAGAGTACACGCACTGTTCAATTCTCTTGTCTGAACGCTACTTTTACATGAAATTATTTAAACAAAATCCTGAATTATAATGGTGTTTACAATGACTATTTAATAGGCTCAATTTTATGAAATTAATAAATGGATAAGTTTCAAGTAGTGCCTATATCCCTAATATATGACAACATGGAAGATGGTAGTGACAGCCATCAAATCAAGGTGAGAAATCGATATTTTACACCAAGGGTCAATCTTGATGACGTCATCACTTTTCGTTCAATAGGCTTTATTGAAAGAATATATTGGGAAATTAAACTTTCAGTTTCTTGCTCAGCACATCCTAATACATATACAATATGTTAAGAAGATAGGTTAAATGGTTGCAGAGTATGTATGTTAGAAAAAATAGCTGATGTAAGATAAAAATAACGTCATCGCGGCAATGCATCCCATTTTTTTAAAGGGACATAATTTTTTCACAAGACCATATATGATACAACCATGGTCAATTCGGAGGATCCTGGGATGCACGGTAAAAGGAACAGCTCATGGGCTAGAAAATGCAAACACATAGAAGCTTTGAGACATACTGTAATTATTATTAGGCAAAAAAAAAGTTTGTCTCAGATAAAATGATGCAAATGTGATATGCGTTTTTTTTTTAGAAAAATGCTAATGCGTTTTATTTTTTTTTAGAAAAATGCTAATGCGAAATGCGGGATTTTTTAATGTTTTTTTATTGCATTTTTTACCCTAAAAAAATAATGCGCTAAATGACCAATTTTTAACAAAATGCGCCCGGTCTTCTGAGACAAACTTTTTTTCTTGGCCTTATAATATAATAATTTTCTAAAACTTAATCATTGATAGTGAAGGAGTCTGGTGATTCATAATGTTGGTATATCTTGTCATGAAAATCAATTTGTGAGGTATTTATATTTGATTAAACTCCACTAAGAATTGTAAATGTTTAAAGAGAAATTTCTCTAGCAAAAAAGTTATTTCATTTTGGAATAATAAGTTGATTCATGGATATGAAATTATTGTGCTTGGTTTATTGAACCTTTTAAGTAACAATGTTTGGCACATTAGCTAGAGGAATGCAGCTGGATGTGACCAACAATTTGACGTTTTTAAAGCAATAACAGCAATTTTCATTTCAAAATTTGAGATTTTTGCACGGTTGCGCTGGTAATTGTGTAGTAAACTATACCTGCGAATGGTAATGTTCAAAACTGCGTATTTGTCATAAAAGAAGCGATTTTGTGATTAGAATCGGCATCCTCGATTGTAATTTCTGTCCGTCCTTTGAGAAATAATTCACCTCATGAAAATGACCTCTAACTTCACTTCCCTGAACCAACTGAACAGTTAATGGATGAGAACAGACACATACATGGCGCTATTTCCTGCCTATTTCCAATCGAAAGGACGTTTTCATCAACCACTGAATTATATCGTATACGATATTGATTATCATAATTACAAAATTCCTTCTTTTGCGATACACAGACAAGTTCGTGTTTTACCATTCACACGTATAGTTTACTAGCCAATTACCAATACAACAGTGCAGAAATCTAAAAATGTAGAATTGGGTTCGCTTTAAAAAAATGTGCTGTCATTGCAATTCGGGTATCCCAGAGGTCTTATGGTCTTATGACGCCTACAGTAGATTTATATGCATGGTATTAATCTTAACAATTTCTTGACGTATGTATGTTTATTTATTTATTTATTACAATTTAGAAGACCAAAAAAAAATTGACATTATGAAAAGGACCCTTACAGAAATCACATCCACGAGTTTGAAAACAATTTGGATGTTTACATTCTGTAAATACGGTAAAAACAGGAAGAGAGGGGGTGGGGGGAGGTGGCAGTTTGTGGCAATTTCTGGAACAAGGATGCTGACATTACTGCCAGCATTTACCAAACTTGAAAAGCATGTTGTCATCAGCTCACAGACCATTGCTATTGTATATGTCCTAATCCCGACTAATCCATCTTTCACTTGCCAGATCAATATCTCACTACAAGCCTAAAGTACAATGCCTGAATCCCGGTCTGAATGCTTTTGAATTGTGTCGCAAAACATGCTAGATACACTGTAAATTCTGTCAGGGATGTGAACACCTTGCTTTTCTGGTCCAGAAATTGCCACAAACTGCCACCTCCCCTCCCCCCGGAACTCTTCCTGTTTTTACTGTTTTTACAGAATGTAAACATCCAAATTGTTTACTGAAATCACGTGCACTCGTGGAATTGATTTCACTAAGGATCCTTTTCATTATGTAATTTTTTTCCATGCCATTATGTCCCTTTAACCACTATACTAGGGGTATCCCTCGAAACTGACCAGGACGGCTTGGGACAAGCAGGGGTTACCACCCTACTCTTCTCGAAACTGACTGTGATATACATGTACAGGTATGACTCTCTGTACATGGGACCGACGGCTTAACGTCCACTCGGAATGACAGTATATTCTCGTGGTTCATTTGCCCAAGCCCAAATGAACCACGGGCAGAGTTCCTATACAATATAAAGAAATATAAAGATCAGAGACCTACCGAAAGAACATTTTTTTATGGGATCACATAACATATTGAGGTGAAATTCTCCAAACTGATGCATTGTGGGATTGCATCAATACACCGTCTGGACAAGATACTCTACTACAGGCAAGAATCTTAACACCACAAATTGATCGTACCCCTAATGCAGCAGATACAGTGTGTAGTACTCGTGGAACACACTTATGTCAAGGGGCATGCGTGTGAAATGGAAATACTTTCACGCATGGATAAACAAAGCATGACTCTTTTTGCCTATTTGGTGATGAAAAAAGGATAACAGGATCTCACTCGAATTGCTCTTGGTTTTGTTTTAGTCTAGCAGATTATATGGGTTCCCATGCACCCCCCTTAAAACTAAATTCTAACATGATTTTTAGAATCTCTACGACATCTACTTAAGAATTTTGATGTTACCAAAATCAAATATTGTCCCACGGGGTCCGTTTGGCGGCCATCTTGGATTAAGCGGGATTAATCGTACAAAGTGGTTCAATTTAGTTGAAAAGTATCTCAAATGATTCGTCTCATCATAAGGAATCAGAAAATATAAAGTTTGACATATCTGTGATGCTCAGTTACAGAGATATGGCTGAAAATGTGGTAAAGGTCATTGACCTTTTGATAGGTCATTGTACAGGGGGCCTTTGTACGATTAATCCTTCTTAATCCAAGATGGCCGCCAAACGGACCCCGTGGGACAATATTTGATTTTGGTAACATCAAAATTCTTTAAGTAGATGTCGTAGGGATTCTAAAAATCATGGTAGAATTTAGTTTTAAGGGGGGGGGGGTGCATGGGAACCCATGAAATCTGCTAGACTATTTCATTAAGTCTACAAATCATGGATAATGTTATGTGGTTTTGCGATTACTATGTTTTAACTTGATCCAGGCTAGTCCTAAGATGTAGGACCTTGTCATCCTTTTATCCTACACCGCCTATATACAGGGATAAGCAGCGATTTGCTGATCCGAAACATCGAAAAAATCATCAAAACACGTATTTTGGAATTTGTGTTACTGGCATGGATGTGCTAACATAACCTGCAAGGGGTTGGCTTGAATCCGTGTATTAAAGACAAGGCAATACTTTTTATCTGATTCTGTAATTTCTATACGTGCGTATCAAAATTCCCGACTTGATATCAAAAAAGCCTTTCCCTGTGAATATCACAGATTTATAAGCGTAATATTGTGCACCATGACCTGTTCAGTTTGACCTCAAACGCAAGCATTATTGATCTTTATTTATTATGTACAATCAGCTGTTAAGATTTTGAGACGCCATCGCTGTATGTCTATTTGCGGGGGACGATATGACAAAATTCCTCAAATACTTATTTTTTTCACTCTTTAGAGCTTTTGTTCCTACTTAAAAGTAGTTATATGGAATTGTACATACTTCTCTTTAATCTATAAGCTATATTTCCACATTTTTTATCCTCTTGCATTATCTCTGCTTATCCCCTTTCCTTAAAAAGTGGCACCAAGAACCCCCAAGATATCCTTTAATCTTGGAGTTGCTTGGATATCCTGTTTCGATTATTATGGTGCATTACAGTATTAGGTAGTTTTGACACAGATGGGGCACACGCCCATTTGGGAATGGCGTGTATGCAAGGCTGTTAAGACACACATTTTCAGCATCGTTGACACCCAAAGACTCCATATTTTGGGGAGAAATTTCAAAATAATTCACCCAATGACATATTTTAACAAACGTTTGCTAAACGTTCACCAAAAGACTCGATTTAGCAAATACAATCCCTATTTATGGCCAATTTGGCCGTCTCTCACCCAATTTTGTACATCCTCTGTCACCGAATACCCCTGGGTTTGAAAGCGCACGCCTTACATCCATTTCGATTCCATATTTGAGCCTCCTCCTTCCTCTCCAGGCCACAAATAAAGTACGTTGCAATTATTTATATGTCGCTTTTAATCTATTTTTTATAATTAATGCAATGTGGCATTGGGCTTATATAAGTGAGATAAAGTATATGAAACACTCATTTTTGGGGAGTGTCCTTAACCTGACCCACCCGACACTTTTTTTTCTGACATACTTATGAATTCGGAAACCCTTCACGGAATAAAGCACATGTTTATTCCGTTAAGGTTTCCGAATTCATGAGTATGTCAGAAAAAAGTGTGTCAGGTTACGGAAACTCCCCTCATTTGGTCTGATTTTATTTGCTGTGATTTTAGGCTCATATAGAATATTATCATATATAGTAGACATGAATGGTGACTGCTGATTGGTTAATGTCCCGATTAAAATTTTCCCGTATTACCAGAGTATTTTTTCATTACTCACTGGATATGAGCCCGTATTACGTAATGCTCACACCAGGGCCGTAGCTGGGGGGGGGGGGGGGATGACGGGGGTGCGACGCACCCCCCCCCCCCAAAAAAAGACAAAGGTCCGCTTTATCATGCTGAAGGTCCGCTTTATCACGTTGAAGGTCGGCTTTGTCATGGCGTTTGTTGAAAAGCTTACGTTGTAAGTGTTGTTATTAACTGAATAGCTATAAAGTATATGCCAATGCACTGATCGAATACTACTGTATTACGCACTACTACTTTTATTATACTGTTTTTTGAACGCCGGTGTATCTCATTCTCTCCCCTTCAGATCAGTATCTTACTACAACTCTTCCTGTTTTTACTGTTTTTACAGAATGTAAACATCCAAATTGTTTTCAAACTCGTGGAAGCGATTTCAGTAAAAGTCCTTTTCATTATGTCAATTTTTTTATGCCATTATGTCCCTTTAAGAGAAATTTCAGCCAATGAGAGCTCTCTTTTTTCTCCTCGAGAAATCCGAGTATGTTATGACTTCTTACGAGCCACTTTCAATAGTATTATTTCTCCTTAAATACGTAATCCTGTTTCTAAAATTGAAAAAAAATGGCGTAAATTGAAAACCAGTGTTTGAAAATTCTCAAGACTGGAAAAATATCGAAAGGCATTGTGGGAAAAATGGATGATACCGTAGCGATTGCGTGTTCACTTTCCGTGTTTGTGAGTACCGAAGTACCCGATAAAATGTTCAATTTTCTCGCTGGGTTCTATAGGTTCAGACCCAATTACGATACATGTTCAAAACAAAACATAGTAACAGACCCTCTGATGCGAAAACATCCATAGAACCCTTTTGTTTTCCGGAGATATTTGAGATTTATTTCACTTACACACATTCTCTATGATGGAGTGATAACGTTAATCTCTCGCGCCGTACCAATTTAGATCAATCTTTCACAGTCCTGTGACACAGACTACACCGTGTGAAATACTTACTAAAAGAAATTTGATTAACCAACTTAAAACGGAGGCTGTGATTGGCTATTTATTTTACCTAGGAGAAATGAAGAGTAAGGAGTGCTATTATTGGCTTGAATTTCTCCTACGAGAAATTAAAGCAATAATAGCACATTTTTTTTGAAGAGCACCCCCAATTTTTCAAAAATGTTGAGATTTTTACACGGTTGCATTGGTAACTGGCTAGTAAACTATACCTGTGAATGGTTAAAGGGGCATTTCGTGATCCACAGCCTCGTCCCCCGACTTACCTAAAAACATGTTGAGATTTTTACATCATCTGAACCGTTAGCCTTAGTAATCCATGTGTGCCCAAACTTACGTGCAAATTCGATCGCATCTGTAAGAAATTCGCAATTTTGTATTTTCTGTCCGTTAACGGACAGAAATTACAGCACAGTAGCCTATGGGACCGTGGGAAACGAGCAATTGCTCATAACACAAATCCGCAAGATCGGGATCAGCTCAAATTTTGAGAATAGGCCTAAGCTTTTCTCAAAGATATCTAGTGATCAATGAATAAAACGGAAGGTGCTGAAATCGTGAAATCACGAAATGCACCTTTAAGCACGAAGATGTGTCGCAAACGAAGGGATTTTGTAATTAGAATAATATCGGAGATCTCCGATAATAATTCAACGGCTGCTGGAAATGGCTTTTCAAAAAGAAAAAGCCGGGAAATAGCGCCTGTACGTGTCTATGCTCATCCCTAGTTGGTTATTTGTGCAGGCAAGTCAGGTTAGTGGTCAATTTCTTGAGGTGGCACTATTTCATCATGGAAACTGACATAACCTAGCATTTCCAGCTCTGTGCGTTAAGTACAATCTGGATCCCCATTTTAATTACAAAATCGCTTATTTATGATAAATACGCATTGTTTAGTCATTCTCGTTCGCAGGTGTTTGTTTCCTCCTAACAATTAACCCACTATTGTGGGGGGCAAAAATTCGATTTTGAAAAGTGGGGTCGCTCTTCAACGATGTGCTGTTATTGGCCAGGCGGTGGCGGGCCAATCTCATGTATTATCGCAACTCAACCAAAAGTCAAAAGAAATTACAGCATACGGAGTGCAACAACACAAAAAACCAATTTGGGTGCTTTGATGCAGGTTGGTCATGGGTATTCCCATGACACACATACGACCTCGTCCTCGTTCGTTATTCATACAAAAAAAAATCAGAAATACCCCTTCCATTGGAGTTGATCTTCAGCTCCATCGGTTTGGGAATAAGAAAATATCCTTTACAACATATAAAAAAATCAGAATTTTTCGTCAAGATTTCACTTTTACGTATTAAACCAATGGCGATCGTCCTGAAATTGGGATTTCTTAGGTATTTGCTTTAATTTTCTCCCTCGATGGCTAATATAACCCCCTTCACCGTACACTTTAGGCACTAACACGTGTGAAACACTTGGCCACTTACAATGGAGGGCCTAAGGGGGTCCCATGACACCCCCATTAGGCCCCATATCACATTTTTTTTTCGGCGATTTCCCATAACCAAATATTTTCAAAATCTAATTTGTATTTGGTACTTTGGATAAGTTATTATTTTGTCGTGTTAATTTCTTTTGTTTGATTTGTTGTTCTTAAATATCTTGTTATGTAGGTTAACCCTCGTCTTACCAGGGGGGGGGTGCTGGGGTGGGGTGGTGTTTACACCACCCAGTGAACATGCTCCGGGCGCTAAAATGCCAAAAGCTTGCGTAAAATGCTTCCAAGTAATCATTCTCGTTCATCCTTTTCTGGTTATTTTAGCGTAAAACAATGTGAAGGTAGCACTTTCCCCGGGGTTGGGGTATCCCGTCAAAGTCGAAAGCTGTAGTGGGGGGGGGAATATTTTGGGTGCATTTCGAAAATATTAATGCCCAAGTATGGCCCTCTAAAACTCCATGTTTTTATGTAAAACTATCATTTTGCCATCAGTGGAGCTGAACCGCATGAAAATCCGATCTCCTCCCTAACTTTTTAAGCGCAAAATTGATTTTAGACTATTTTATGTGGAAAAATGGTCATTTTGCCACTCGCGACTTGAGTGACGTCATTGTGACGCCATACTAGGTATGGGGGTACTTATTTGATATCAATGGAAAGAGAAGAACCATAGCTAAATCCACTGGTACAAAATCTTAAGCAGCCGGGGGCTTTATAAAAACGAATTTCTGGGGGTGGTAACCCCCCCCCCCCCCCCGTCATCCGTTGTTACAAAAAAAAGCTTGGACAAATGATGGTTACATCAATCTAAAGATACCCCAAGCAAATAATGGCCCATCATCACTACCGGAATCGCCAAAAACCCATCAAACTTTACACTCTCGGCTCATATCTGGGGTTATCACACACGAAACACACCTCACATACACACATATATTACACACAACGCTCACCACCACACGCAGGTCTTTGAGAGATACATCGAAGTATTGCACCGGGGGGGGGCACTTGTATTTCACAGGTGGATATGATCGTGACAAGAAACGCGTAAAAATGGTATCTTTTTTCCAGCGTACAGCGATTAGGGTGTCAAACAGCAATTATGAACAAGGGTATGTTTTTTTTCGAAGCCCTGAAATTGTGAGGCACGCTATATCAAAATTATCAAAAATATTTAATGTTGAAAGTAAAGCAACATGAGCAAGCCAGATAGGCCAGGGAATGTTTGGAGCGCGCATCAGATTTGCCGCTGTGGTCAAATATTTAAAGTTATTTTGTGAACAATTGTTTTTCTTCACAACTTGATAATAAAAAACAAATTTTCAGTTGCTCAAATATTCAAGCATCCTTCCTGTTTATTTTAAGCCGTTTAACTTGGGAGGGGTGTCACGTATATACCATCATAATGAATTTCCCTGAAGATTTTTGTCCCGCTTGGCCCCGCACTTGTCATAATACTGGGGTGCAAATGCTTAACTGATTTTTAACTGTGAAGAAATAAATACAAAAATTAAAAATTACCCATTTTTTATATCAATTAGGCCCTTGGAAACTTGTGTTTTTTGTAATAAATATTGAGGTACTAGTGTATTCAACATGCCTTAGATGTAATAATGAAATGAGCGTAAATAGAAATGACAGTAATGAAAAGAAATTGGACCTCGTCACATTTTAAAAATCTGCAACGGAACACTAAGAATCAATTGTTTCATTGGCCAGATAGGGTATATTATCAGCACAATGCATTGCTCTAGTTTTAGGGTGGCAAAACTGACAAAAAGCTTGGTTTTATGTAGCAAAACAGAACAAAAAGCTTTTTATGGTAATGAATTTTTTAGTCTGTGAAAATACTGGTTAGTGCATTTTCGAAGTCATGTTCAACGCATCTATCCACCTTTGAACACACTGCCCGTGCCCCCCCCCAGATTGCACTCTTTTTCTCTCTCTCATATGACGTCGGATAGAAAAAAGCAATTTAGATCTCCTAGCAACTGAACTGCACAATTTATTTAACGCCATAAATGTGTGCCTTTATCTCAGCCTTTAGTTTGGTCAATAGAAACAAAGCAATCCACCCTCTATTGGGATTTTTGTTTGTAGTGGATGGGATTTTCGTATAATCGAAAATCTGCTTCCTTTAGATTTCGTCTGTTCAAATAAAGTAAGAACAAGATTGACCATCATCAACATGGCTATGCAGATACTTCTCATACTTATAATCCAGATGATATGGGGTAAGTTGCCTTTTTAATGATTATATAGAAACGTATTTGATAAGCCTATTGTACAGTTCAGGTTTTTCATAAAAATATTAACCCTCGTCCTACGGGGGGGGGGGGGTTTTTTTTTTTTTTTTTTTTTTTTTTTTTTTTTTTTTTTTTTTTTATATAACAACAATGATTTTACTTGCATATGATGCTACTGTAAGCAAATGCTGACAATATTTTGTATTTTTTCTTATTTTTTTAGTAATACATGTGTATGCTTAATTTGGCACCCATCATTGCCAAATAAATACAAATTTTGCTTGCATGGATGGCGAAAATGATCGAAAACCCCTTGATTTTGAAGTCAAGAGGAAAAAGATAAACATAATTATTTTTTAAATCCAGGAAAAATAAAAAATAGAAATGAAAACGCTATTAGACGGTATGAGAGTTACTTGGCAACATGCTTTAGATCGGGTAATTATGTACCGCAGCTTCCAAGAAAATGCATTTGTTCTATTATGTATTTCTATTTCCTATTCTCATGATGAATATATGAAATGTGAATTTCGTGATCCTAGATATCTTTGAGAAAAGGTTATTTCCAAAATTTCAATTGATTCTGATGGTGCATTTTGATTTTATGAGCAAATGTTTTAATCACGGTGCCCAATAGGTCACTGTGTTAACCTCTGCTCTTTTACGAACGTTTCAAAGGTGTATTGGACAAACAAGTACAAAGGCAAACCGAAAACCGCGTTTTGAACTTGCATGCTATCGTCATCGTTCATATATATAGAAAAACATGCTTGATTTCTGTCTCATCTCAAATGGAATCAAATTTAGTATAGAAACACGACCCTTGTCATTCTCGGCTCAATAAAGGACATTGCTTTTTATATAAGATTGTTACTGGCTTATTCCTTCTTACAACATCTTCGTAATCGTTAAAAAGAACCGCTTTCATTTGTTACATTGTCATCATCATCTTTTCTGTTTCTTCTATCTCCTCCATCTCCTCCTGGCCCTTGACTAACTCCTCGTCTTCACCAACTCCCCCACCTCCCCACATCCACCCACCATCACTTCACACAAACAACCACCACCACCCACCCACGCATCCACCACACCGACCACCAACAATCCTCACCTCTACAACCCACCACCACGTCGTCCACCTCCATCTCCACCGCCTCCATCACCACTCCTCCTCCTCCACCCCACTACCACCCACGTCCTGCCTCTTTCTTCTGCTTCAGGATTATCTCCACCAAGCCTGGCAACCCTCGTGTTTTATCGGTCAGTTGTTCGACCCCACATAACTTTGAAGAGTTCATGGGGTATGGCCTTTAAGCAGTCGTAAATGCGAGTGTACCGATTATGGTTGGGATGTGGTATCCCTCAATTGCAGATTCGACTCCGGCCGCTGAGCGTTATTGGTTCACAATGGACATACTGTCGCTACTAAGAATTCGGTACGAAATGGTGTGGCTTGAAGGGTGCGGAAGATGCTGTAGTAAGTACTGTTACAACTTCTCGTGGGCGCACAAAGGTCAGACATACCCTTCAAACACAATAATAGCCTTGTGCACAAATGATCTAAAATTTTCGATCCAAATTTTAGGTCAAAACACATGTACAAAATTTTTGTCAATAACATTACACTCAATGATTTTACATAAACGCTGAAGCTCTTTTGCCCTAAAAATGAAGCGGAGAGATAGCTTGCACATGTAATAAATTGATCCTGATACTATGTACTACTAGCCCTGATTTACCATACTAGAGATCCCCCAACTAAACAACTGGCAAATTAACCCCCCTGTCAAATTTTCCTTATATACGGATTTTTACAAACTATTATTCCCAATTCTTAAAAATAGAATTTCCAAACATAATCATGTATAAACATAGCCTAACACAGCTACCAAATGGGGTCTCCATCTGACATCATCGCATTGCATCAACCAATCATTCACATTAATGTACATCATGGGGAAATATCTAATTTTGCAATATTGTTTGATCTAAACATAAACACTTGACTCATTGTCTAAATTAGCATTTTGGGGAATCCCGTTCATCTCTTGGCACTATCTAGTAAATAACAGCTACATGATCTCAATATAGCACTAGGGGAATTCCAGTTTCTCTTATCCAATCATAACAAATACTTTTCCCATGGGAGTTTTGATCATGAAACTATATCACATTATAAATGGAGGTCTTAGGTAAAACCCACATACCAATAATGAAAATGAGCAATCAAACTTTGACTTCTCGACCCATAGCCAATGGAAGATGTCACTCTCCGAAAAAAAAAGGGGTTTGCACATTCCCATCCTCGAAACTTCGATATAATTTTAAATCAAAATAATATAATATCTCTACTCAAAATAAAGAATAACCGATTAAAATAATTATAGCACAAATAGCCAATTTATACCATCTTGTATTTCGTCAGATGTTCAATTCAAACCTTGGTCTTTCCCAATAGACTTACACGTTAAAGCACAGTGATACCAAAATTATTAAGATATTAGCATATAACGGTTAATTTGATTTAAGTATATTATGAATTAATTATTGCTTCCTAGTACATGTCTTAATTAGTAAAAATATCACTCGATTCTTTCATCTCCCGTTTTAAAGCCGGTGGGGGTGGGGGGGGGGCTAGACCAACCTAATAATGCTTACTAAGCCGTGGGCGGATTTTTTTCTATTAGTGGATAGCCCAGACCATCAAGTATGCCTTATTGGTATCACCTTGGGGGGGGGGGGCAAAGAGGCATTTGTACACAGTGGTTCCTAACCCTATGACGTACAGACAACAATTTATTATGGGCCATTCTGTAGGCGTTAGCTTAAGCGAGCAAGGGGCTTGCAAAAGATTATCGGTGGGCAAAATGCAAAGTGGTCCAATGTTGTCTGAATGCATCAAATTGTTCGTAGCATCCCCATAGAGTAAAAATGTATAGTTTGTGGCTATCGCCGACTTACCCCTATGGATTTATAAGCGAAAACCGTTATATAGGTCAAAGGTAAATTTAGCTTAACAGGGGTCAATAATTAAATCGCTTCAAAATTTCAAGTGGCTAAATGGGTCTCAAATACTATTTTTAATGTTAATCCACAGAAAAATGAAGGTATAGTTTGGACATGTACAAAAGATATATTAACGCAAGGTTACACCCAACACCCCTAGAATACCCACGAGTATAGGGGTATTCTAAAGAGGTGCTAACTTGTTAATTTTACATTGCATAAGATGGTCAAACTAATTCCTTATTTAATGTGAGACATTACAAATAATATCAGACCATTTCCACTGAAATTAAGCATTTTTCACAGTATTTGACCCATGTACAAGCTAAATTTAACCTTTGACCTATAATACATTTTCAGCTTATAACTCCATAGGGGTAAGTCGGAGATAGCAAAACTATACAGTTTTTTAATCCTTGTGATCATTACGAACAATTTGGTATGCGATTCAACACATTGGACACTTTCAATTTTGGACCCCTGTATAATCCCTTGCGAGCCCCTAGCTCGCTTAAGCTACCATACAGAATGGCCATCATACATTTTCGTGTGTATAGTATGAGGTAGCCCTGGTATAAATGCCTCTTTGCCCCCCCCCCCCCAACATGCCTGGCTCATGCAACAGATCAGGAGAAGCGTATTATTAAATCAGACCCAATTACAACCCCCTCGGGCATTAAAGGTGCTTGTTCCGATCGCCTTCTGGGACCCCCACGATGTGCCCGGAAGTATTATAATTTTTGATATCAGAGGAAGGTCGTTTTTTTTTTTTCTAATTATCATAATGAAATTTCAGCTTCAAAAATCCACTTTCTTGCAAAGAGATATAAACAAAAAACTGCCCCGTTTAATGGTTAACCATCACAATATTAGCACAGTAGTGCAAGGGGCCTGGCAATGGCAGTCGTTCTATTATCAAAACCGCAAGTTTCGTTTTCCCAAGATACTGTGGTAAGGTATGCAGGGTGGCAGGCTCTCATATATCAAGTACAAGACACACTTATACACATAAATTGGAAGAACCCCCTTTAAAGTGTGTTAGCCTTTTTTGTTTCAAGAATATTTAACGCATTTCCCTGACAACTGTTTGACATGGCGTTCGAAAATAGTTGCCAATGTTTAAAAGACAAGCAAATAGCCTTGTCTGGGATATATAATGCTGTTTAATATATCATCTACCCTACCACAGTCATCTAAAATTAGCGCAAACAAGGCATAACGAGTCACATTCGTAAAGGAATTAGGAAAAAAAGTAATCAACCGAGAGTAACTATCGTTTTCATAAAACGTGGAAAACCGTACCATCTTGAGAAGCCCCATGGGACACGCAGAATTCAGAAAAGTAGAGCTTATAATTGGAAACTTAATTAAAATTTAATTTAATATTTTTCTTTTTGACTTTTGTCTTTTTTTATATATAATTAAAAAAAAAATAATATGAGCTAGTACACAAGTTTTATGTCTATGTGTTCGCGACATTTGAATGTAGCCTGTCATCAACTTGCACTTGCGCCCCATCAAGTACCGTGGGAAGTAGAACCAAAGAATGTATATTACAACGCCCTATTCAATGCCTGTGCTAATATTGATGGTTTTAACCATTAAAACGGGGGGTTTTTGTTCTCATCTGGACATGAAATGGCTTCTCAAATACAGACAACAATGAGAAAAAGTACGGCCTTCCATCTGATATCAAAATTGTACTACTTCCGAGTAAATCAGTGGGGGTCCAAAGACGATTAGAAAAACGATCTTGAATAGCTCTTATTTTTAGCATTCATTGGTACAGGGAAATTAATTACGGGACCAAAATTACACAATAGCATGTAATTGGTTATTGAAAAATTAATTTAGTTCAGCACTTGTCTATTGTTGTAATATTATATATATATAGATTATATATATTATATATAATATATATATATATATATATGATATTATTATATATATATATATATATATTAGTAGGTTATGAACGAGAATCCCATTCTAGAGTTTGGGGGAAGAAGGTTTGAAGATGTTTTTATTTAGTTTGAAGGGTGCTAAATCAGAATTTTTGGGTCCAACCTCTGGGAAATGTGGGGGAACTTTGTCACAGAAAGGGGGTACAATGATTACAGGGGTAAATTGAAAGTCGGGTCAAATTGTTTGAAAGTAACCAATGTATTGTATCATTAATAGGATTAAAACAAGGTATATAGTTTGGATAGGTTCCGACCTTTAGGTTATCGGCTACAGCCTGATTGGTAATAAACTCGTAGTAAACTATAGTGTGAATGGTAAAACGCGACACTTTGCCTATGTATCGCAAAAAGAAGGAATTTGGAGGAATTTGTTATTAGAATGACTAATAATCGGGTGATCCCGATAAGAATTCAAACGGCCTGCCGTTAAGTACTTCACTAGGAAAATAGTTGGAAAATTGCGCCAAAGTTCGATGTCTATTGTCATCCATTACATGTGGTTTAGTTCGTTAAGGTAAGTCAAGTAAATGGGAATTTTAGTGAGGTGGCCAATATTTTCAATGGACGGACACAAAATATTTCCCCCTTTTTGATCCTTGCATTCAAAATTTCTCTCCAAATTTCAAGGGTGGGCGAGGTCGCGCCCACTTCGCCCACCCCTAGTTACGCTGCCTGCGTCTTTAATGTCAAAGTGTTTGCCAATTTGGCCAGTGATTAACTTAACTTAAACTGTTCTCTGATAATATTAAAAAAATAAATTTATAGTTCGTCAGTCAGAAGGCCTACTGACATCAGTGAGGCAGTGAGGAAAACAGGATCTGATGGCTATAGTACCTCTACAGACGAGACTAGCACTACCATGACTACGGTCGACCAAAGTAAGTACCTTTATGTGCTTGTTTGCTTTATTCCAAGTTGTTTAGATTGATAGCCAGAAATGTACAGGCTGTCCCAATGTTCTCTGATTAATATTTAAAAAGAAATATATCTT
>JAMKCH010024084.1:0-20962 GCA_023653785.1 Ophioderma brevispina | reverse complement strand
TAGTGTGTAAAATTTGGGGGGGGGGATTTAATTGGGGGGGGGGGGGCACATCCATGTTCAAAGGAGGAGACAAGGGCTAGTCCCAGCTTTATGCCAGGAGTGCCAAAGCATTTGATCTATCATGAGGCTATTTTATGAAGATTCACGTTTTATCCCAGAGTGCACAGCATTTAATGCTCATAAACTATTTATGAATATTCATGTTTTAATCCATCCCGGTATGCAAAGCATTTGCATGCTCATAATATACATTTATGATAGTCATGTTTTTAATTCCCATTATTGCAAAAGCATTTGAATGCTCATAATGAGACTATTTATGAATATTCCATGTTTATCCATAGTGGCAAAGTAGTTGATTGCCCATAAAAAAAAAATGAGACGGGTGAATTTCAGGTTGTATCCCAGTAGTGCAAATAAGCATTTGAATGCTCAAAATGAGACTATTTAATGAATATTCGGTTTTATCCCAGTAGTGCAAAGCATTTGATGCTCACAATGAGATTATTTTATACTATTCAGCTTTTTGTTCCGAAGTAAAAGCAGTTCATGTTGACAACTATTTATTTAATATTCTGATAATAATGTTCTTTAAATTTCAGATTGCATAATTCTGCTATGGCGCCAGTCCCTTGATCTTGCTCTGGAGGTAAGTACATCACGCTCGTTATGACAAAAGGACATCTCACTGACCGGTTCTTTCAAACTGGACCAAATCACCAGGACCCTCTTTGAGATATAGGCCATAAACATGTGACAATCAATAGGAAGAAAAAAATCATTTTGAAAGGGAACAGTAACTTTTTGAGTGTAAAAGAACACTCAATTCTAGTTTTCTACCTTGCAGTTTCAGCTCTGATCAAACTTTTTAAAGATGAAATTTTAAAACTTTGTCCTGGTTTCACCAAGCAAATCACTGTTTAATTTCCCAGAATCATACATGCTTTAATCCTGACACGGTGTCTATCTAAAACAGACACAGTATCCTATTCAAACCTTCATCAAGATAAACCATTGTAGCCAGGACCATCTCTCCAAATAGCTCGGCTCAATCGTGACATTTGGCAATTTCTTGCACATACGAAATTAAACGACACAGTACCTCCATTCAACCTACCAAGATAAAACATGTAGCCAGGACCATCTCTCCAAATGCTCATGCTCAAGGAGTCAAAATACAATTAATACTGCCAGTTTCTTGCCCATAGAACTTAAACAGACAGAATGTACGCACCCTATTCCAACCTAGATCAAATAAACCATTGTAGCCAGACAAAGTCTCTCCAACTAGTTTTCATGGCCATTAAACGGCACTTATTGGAAAGTTTTCTTGCCTTTAGAATTAATGACCACATACCACCCCACCCTTCAACCACATCAAGATAAACCATGGTACCATGCCACCTCTCCAAATACTCAGGCTCAAGGAGGCAAACAATTAACTGCAAGTTTCTTGGCCATAGAATTAAAAACAGACATAAATACGCGCACCCATTCAACCTACATCAAGAGAAACCATGTTAGCCAGGACAAGCTCTCCAAATAGTTCATGGTCATTACAAGGCAATTATTGGAAAAGTTTCTTGCCTTAGAAATTAAATAGACACAGTACCCCATTCACCTAAATCAAGATAAACCATGTAGCCAGGACCAGATCTCCAAATAGCTCATGGCGCAAGGAGCAATACAATTTACGGCAAGTTTCTTGCCCATTAGAAATTTAAAACAGACAGAATAGTAAGCACCTAGTCAACCACATCAAGATAACCATTGTAGCCAGGACAGCTCTCAACTAGTTCATGGCTCATTAAGAGGCAATAGTGCGAAAGTTTCTTGCTTTAGAAATTAAATTCAGTTACACAGTTAACCCTATTCAACCTACATCAAGATAAACCATTGTAGCCAGGACCAGCTCTCCAAATAGCTCATGGCTCAAGGAAGCAATACAATACTTGGGCAAGTTTCTTGCCCATAGAAATTAAACAGACAGAATAGTACGACCCTATTCAACCTACATCAAGATAAACCATTGTAGCCAGGACAAGTCTCCAAACTAGTTCATGGCTCATTAAGAGGCAATTATTGGCAAGTTTCTTGCCTTTAGAAATTAAATAGACCAGTACACCATCAAACTAAATCAAGATAACCATTGTAGCCCAGCCCAGCTCTCCAAATAGCTCATGGCTCAAGGAAGCAAACAATACTGGAAAGTTTCTGCCCTAGAAATTAAACAGACAGAATAGTAGCACACCCTATTCAACCTACATCAAGATAAACCATTGTAGCCAGGACCAGCCTCTCCAACTAGTTCAGGTCATTAGAAGGCAATTATTGGAAAGTTCTTGCCTTTAGAAATAAAAGACACAGTACCCATTTAAACCCGACACTCAGAGCAACCATTGTGGCCAGGACCAGATCTCCAAATAGCTCAGGCCTCAAGGAGCAATACAAGTTATGCAAAGTTTTCTTGCCCATAGAAATTAAACAGACAGGAATAGTACGCACCTATTCACCTACATCAGATAAACATTGTAGACAGGGACCAGCTCTCCAACTAGCTCATGGCTCAAGGAGGCAATACAATTATGGCAAGGTTCTTGCCCAAGAAATAAACAGACAGAATAGTAAGCACCCTATTCAACCTACATCAAGATAAACCATGTAGCCAGGACAGCTCTCCACTAGTTAAATGGCTCTTAAACACACGATCAGTGATTGCTAAATCGGCAAATCGAAAAAATCATCAAAATCAGATATTTTACAGTGTAAACAAGTACAGGTATCCTAACATCCGCAAATGATAAGACCAGAAACAACCTAATAAGGACAGAATCGAGATTTAGTCATTACTGTCCGTTCCCTCCCCCCCCCCCCCCCCCCCCCCCTTTTCGGACACTTAAACAAACACGTATTGAATGGGAATCGTATCTTGGAACAATGCCGTTTCTTCCTTTTCCTGTCAATTCTACAGCTGGAAAAGGTAACTTATGAGAAATATACAGACTTATCCTCACTTGAAGTATTCCTGAAACATTTCAAAGATTTTCAAATCACTGATAGTATCTTAGAAGGCAATTATGCGAAAAAGTTTCTTGCCCTTAGCTAGAAATTAAATAGACACAGACCCCATTCAACCTACATCAAGAAAACCATTGTATAGCCCAGGAACCAGCTCTCCAAATAGCTCATGGCTCAAGGGAGGCATACAAATTATTGGACAAGTTTATGCCAATAAGAAATATTAAACAGACCAGAATAGTACGCACCCATTCAACCTACATCAAGATAATACCAGTGTAGCCAGGACAAGCTATCCAAACGTTCATGGCTCATTTAAAAAAAAAGGGGAAATTAAAAAAAAAAAAAAAGGCAATTATTTAAGTTTCTTGCCTTAGGAAATTAAATAGACACAGTAACCCCAGTTCAACCTAACTCAAGATAAACCATTGTAGCCAGGACCAGCGCTCCAAATAGCTCATGGTCTCAAGGAGGCAAGACAATTATGGCAGTTTCTTGCCCAGAGAAATAAACAGACAGCAATAGTACGCACCCTATTAAACCTACATCAGAGAAACCATGGTAGCCAGGAACAAGCTCTCCAAATAGTTCCATGTCATTCAGAAGGCAATTATTGGAAGTTTCTTGCCTTTAGAAATTAAAAGACACAGTACCCCCATCAAACCCACATCAGATAACCTGTAGACAGGACCCGCTCTCCAAATAGCTCATGGCTCAAGGAGGTCAAACAATTATTGGAAAGTTCTTGCCATAGAAAGTAAACAGACAGAATAGTACGCACCCTATTCAACCTACATCAAGCTAAACCATTGTAGCAGGACAAGCTCTCCAACTAGTTCAGGGATCAATTAAGAGGCAATATTGGGAAAGTTTCTGACCTGAGAAATTAAATAGACACAGTACCCCATTCAACCTAATCAAGAAAAACCATTGTAGCCAGGACCAGGTTCCAATCAGGTCTCATTGCTCAAGGGAGCAATTATGGCAAGTTTCTTGCCCATACAAATTAATACTTAGCTCAGATTACAGAGGGAGCTTTCCTCCACAAAAAATGTGAGAATGAACCTGTCAGGATATGTGATGTGATTACGAACTTTGCTTTTAGTGTCGCCAACAGATGAGCTGACATATAGTCTGTAAAATAAAGAAAAACAGTTGATTCACAGAACTCAAAAGCATTGCAGAGAGAAGACAATGGGAATTTGACACTTGGGAAAAGGCAATATAACTAAAGCGTTCGGGTTGTGGTTTTGAGATCTTGAGCTTGAAAGGTAACTTGTAAGGGACATTTGTGAATTCACAACGTCATCCCTTCCCCCGACTTATATACGTCAATTGAAAAGATATTTTAATATCATCGTTGGGTCTAAGTATAGTATGTGTTCCTAATCTTATGACAAATTTGATCTACCCGGGGGTTAGTACAAGCCCCACCGTCCAACATAGATACACAGGCTCAATAACTAAAATGGCAATCTCAGATTGTGTATTTTTCTCCAATCAATACTACAGGGTCTTTCAAAGATAATAAGAAGTTTGTTGAAACACTAGGAGATGCCATGGTTGAGAGGTAGTGCATTTAGACAATTACAAACAAGCAGGACCTGACAAAGGAAGATTCAAAATTTATTGCTGCAAAGCAGAAAGCAGAGAAGTCATAGGTGCCATATATATGTGACCCAGCGCGAGGTAAATGAGGCTCTTTGGGTGATGAAATTCAAAACTGAGGATTTTTGTATCATAGTATGTATGCTTCAAGGATTACAATGAGTGACCTTGATCACCGTCATAGGGATATTGTATGAAGTTATGGTAGGGCAAAGATCATGTAATACTGATATATAAAATACAAATTAAGGAGTTTATATAGGCTGTTATAAAGTTGAAGAACACCTAGATTTTACACATGATAAATGCAAATAAAGTGAGCTCAGAACACAGGTTATCATCAGTAGTTTACAATAAACAATTACAGCACATTGAAGAGGATAGATTAAATAGCATTTTTCAAACAGAAAAAAATAAAATTCATTTTTCAACCCTTATGACTATTTTTGCTTATATGGACAAAGTCATATTTACCGCAGATTCTCCTTACCATGCTGGGTCACATATAATTATATAAATAATAATAAAAAAATAAGTGGCTAAACCGAAATTGCAAACATAATGTGTCTCTTCTGTTTGGTTTAAGAGGAGGTGATAGAGTTACGCATCCCGTGTTCGGTTATCATAGGTCTATCGGTTTTGGAGAGCAGGGTAAAACAGCCAGTTCTTGTCTTAATGAAACATAATGTCCATTTGTTTTAGACAGGCAATAGTTTTCCCTCTTTGCGGGTTTCAAAGAAAGCGTACAGAGGCTTGTAATGGTTGCTAAAGTTAAAACAAATTCCAGTAACAATCCAATTTGAAATAGAATGTTGGGAAAACAACAGGAGTTTCTCTAGTTTTTGAGAAACTCCGAGAAGATAGCATTGTAGGATTCTTTTTCGATTACATATGATCAAAATAGTTTGATCTTTTTTGGTTAATCTCATCAGCACTTTTTGCTATGTATTTTGGGTCTACCTGGTGTTTTGGTAATATTTATGATGAAAAGAGCTTAATCACATCATTTAGGCACTCATGATAGCAACCATGTGCTTTAGGTGTGTAGTAGACCGTAAAATAACACAAGATGCCAAGCAGTATGGTTTTATACATTAGTTTTATTTAGGTGTCCCCTTTTGTGACAAAATCTAACATTATTTTGATTTCAATGATTGCGAATTAGAAAGAATGGATGTTTTATCTTTCTCTTATAAATAATTTACTGATAGAGATAAGAGCTTTTATCAGTAATAAGCATGTTTTGAACTCATTAAAAACAGCAAGCTACTTGCCTTTTTTAGTACAAATAAGGGGTGCCGGAGATGGACCCTAAAAACTAGCTTATGAGATCGGAAGAGTACAAGAGGATTCCATTTATGTTGTTTTCTTACTAAAACTATATCATTGTAGGCCTACTGAGATGTTTGTAGGCATAAACCAAAATAAGATCTCGGCAGCAAGATTTTTGAAGCCTAATTTATGAAGATCATAAAGTATACAAGTTGTAGGCCCCTGTTGACAATTTTAAAAAATATGATTTAAGCGTAATTGCTTTGCCCTGTTGCAGACATTAAGAATCCCAAGAGCCCTTGAAAATCCTCAACATTAATATGATGAAAGGATCCTTGGTTGAGAATGAATCTATTACCTTGTTCTGGCACACTGAAGTTTTTTACACCTAGATTTGGATGTACCACCATACCATGAATGAGATAGAATTGTCGACAGAGGACTAAGGCAGTGCAAAGGGCTTTTTTATTTTTGAAATCAAAAATTTTTGCTTGGCCTTAAGACATTTTAATCTGAATTGGCTTTCTGATAATCATTGGAAGCCATCAGATTCCTCCAGACGGGTAACTGGTCCAAATCAGAACCCAAATATTTAACAGACTGGGTGGCTTTAACAGTGGTGCCCAAGACAGGAAATTGAAAAGTTCTCATATTGCTTTAATCTTCGTTTTGTCCCAAATATTAAACTCGTTTTTCCCTTCCCCATGTGAAGGGAGAGTTTGTTGTCAACCATCCACGTGTTACATTTCTCTAAATTATTTTCAAGACTGGGATTTGTTTGTTCTTGATATTGTATTGTTTGAAAATATTAAATAGGCATGCCTAAAAATACTGAATGCATTTATCTGTACGATAATGTTCAAATATCCCAGCTCTAGGAGATATGAAAAGAAATCGAAGTGCTCAAATGCGTGTCAGATATTTCATACAAAGAAGATATCTATTCTAAGAGGATGTACCAAAAGACCGCGGTAACACTCCTTCAGTCTTCAGCACTGACTACTTCCCCAAAGAATCAATGCTGATATCAAACAGGCACTTCTCAGACTGGCATTTCAAATATTCTGCAAATCATAATCTGAACGACATCTGTCCCCTGCTCCCCGATACTCGCACTTAGACGCACCCAAAATCTAGGAGAGCCATCTAGTTTAGAAACTAAGATTACCTCAGATAATGTTCTGCAATCTTCAATCTCTAATGAGCATCTTCGGAGGAAGCTAGTCTGCACACTGAAAGTCCACCAAATGTCCCAAATTCTGAAGGATTTGCTAGATATTCTCAACGAAAATGACGCGCATCTCATGAATATTCACTTTTATTACATTCAAGGCATTGCGGAATATTAGTTTTGACTTTACCTCATGATCACCGGGATAGTTGAACCTTATAAAAATCTCAAATGCCATGATTCAACCGATAGACCTACAACCTCAGTAGGCTAAATCATTTTCACACGTAGGCTCCATTAAATACAAGGTCCTCTACCCTCAAATCATACAAACCAAGCCTAAACAGGGCCTACCACTTTATACTTATTATCTTCATATATCTAGGACTTCACAAATCTTTCTGCCGAGATCTATTTTTGGTTTTAGGCCTACAAACATCTCAGTAGGCCTACAATGATATAGTCTAGGCATAACATGTTAACAAAATACAGAAGTCCTACAACCTGAAATCATAGAAAAACCAAACCATCTAAGGCTTGACTCTGAAGTCAAAACAACCAAAATGAGAATCTATTGTACTCTCATCCGATATATAAGTTGGTCTTAGGGGGCGCCATCTCCGTCACCCCTTACTTGTACTAAAAAGTCAAGAGGCTTTTGCTTTAATGAGGTTCAAAACATGCTTAATACTGATGAAAGCTCTATCTTATCAGTAAATTATTAAACAGAAAGATTAAAAATAATATCCCATTCTTTCTAAATTCACACTCTGAAATCAAAATAATTTTTAGGATTTTGTCACAAACAGTGGACCCCCATAAATAACACTTAATGTATTATTAAACCAAAACTGCTTTGCATCGTGTGTTAATTTTTAAGGTCTACACAACTAAATGACATTATGCCTATTCATGAGTGCCTTAATGATTTAGAAGCTCTTTTCATCAAAAATAGTACCAAAACACCAGGTAGACCCAAAATTAAGCATAGCAAAGTAGATGGATGAGATAAACAAAAAACAGATAAAGTATTTTGATCATAGGTCATCGAACGCGTCCTACAATAAACCTATCTCTCTGAGTTTCTCAAAAACTAGAGAGAGAAAAACTGTTTGTTTTTCCCATTCTATTTCAAATTGGCTGGTATGGAATTTGTTTAAACTTTAGCAAAACTTAAAGCCTCTCTGTACCGTTTCTTTGCAAAACCCGCAAAGAGGTAACTATGCTTGTCTAAAATAAAAGGACATTATGTTACATGAAGACAAGAAATGGCTTGTTTTTACCTGCTCTTCCAAAACCGATAGGCCTAGGATAACGAACACGGATTGCGTAAACTTATCACCCACTCTTACAATGATTACTCTTGTTCTATACTCTTCGTTTGGATGTAGAACACCCGATTAGAATAGTGCGCTGGCTTCTCTCCTGAGACTGGTCGTTAGGCGAAGGAATCTCTGTTGTTCGTTACCCCAAAACTATAGGCCTACCCTTTAAAACAGGAAGAGCATTGTTCATGTAAAATAAAAATCAATGGGCAAAACATTTTTGGTCCAAATATCCATATTCAATGTTTTGAGTTTGTCAAAAAATACCTGGCAAGTTCAAACTTTGATACCTCAAACATCTGGTTGACAATATTGTCAATCTAAAGATGAGCCAGGACCATATTACGCCTCTTAACACTTACTGTGTGAATGTGATCGAGATCTCGATCAAAAAATGTGGAAGGTATTATACAATGCTGCTTTGTGTTACATAGAGGTGTTAATTTTAGAGCCTCTATCCGATATTTGACTTTTATAGTTCTAAAAAACAGATTAAGAAGTGTTAAAATGTCAAGTTCGGAACTTACCCTAGCGTATAATCTACGGTTTTTTCTAAATGGAGCATACACCAACAAGCCTCTATACGCTTACTTGCAAACCCGCAACAGAGGGAAATAGTATTTGTCAAAAACAAATGGACATTAAATGTTCCATGATGACAACACATGGTTAATGTTTACCTTACCTGCTTCTTCCAAAATTTACAGGCTTAGGATAATTGAACATGAGATGGCGTAACTCTAACTATCACACCCCTTTAACCATTGTCATTTTGCGATATGATTTGACATTCAAATGGGTATAGGGAACTGACTGAAGATGCTTGTTTTTTTTTTTTTTGTTTTTTTCCGCCCCTGGCCCAAAAGGGCATGTGGATTTTGTCAAAGCACAATCTGTCAGCTGTCCATTAGGGGGTCTTCTTCCACCTGAAATCAAATCAGACTCCTGACCCAATCTAGATACACTTGCCACAACCACAGAACCGTAGTATTTACAATAAAATTTGCAAATGTTCTCCAAACAAATCCAGTATTTCATTTATAAAATGCGTTGGGTACTCACTCAAAGATTTCAACTCCTATCAGGAGTCTTGTTACACTTGGTCTGATGAGTGTGGTGTTTAGATATTATCAGCGAATCCAGTGACGGTTGATAATGACGTCATCTTGGTAGTTCGCTGATTGATTATCTGATCATTAACTCTGTCGAGTCTGTAAGCCCCCTCGTCCTTGTTCATGGTGTTGCCTCCTATACTTCTTATCCAAATTGCTTCCTTGGCATCGGGTTGTTTTGTTTGGTTCATGGTCTATGACTTGTGCCTCGTCCCACCCAATTACGTGGTTGTTTATTGTGACATATGTTCTGCAATGGCGGATTTATAAGTGTCTGTTGTAGCGTTCTTTCTTTGCGATCTGGTGAAGATCTTAGCACCAACTTTTTCTGTTTCAAAGTCCTTGTGTTCATTTAGCCTGGTGGAAAACAGGCGGCCGGTTTCCCCTATGTAAGTTTTGGGGCAAAGCCTTTTGCACGGGATTCATAAACCGCTTCCCCCGCCTGTAGAAAGTTGGTTACGCTTGTCTTTGGATGGACAAGGACATTCCGGATGGTTTTGTGTGGCTTTAGAGATGTTGGAGAACCATGTTTTTTTAAATACTCTTGAAGCTTTTTCAGCTAGGAGGCCCTCCACATATGGTAGAACGACAAGTCTCCTTTGCTTTTTTCTTTGGTTGATGTTTTCGAAGTTGGCTAGGTTTAGGGTTGTTTCTTTTCCTCTATGACTAGCGTTGTTTATAGACCACTTTGGATAGCCACCAATGGTGAGGGCATGTTCAATGTGTGCTCCTTCCTTCAGGCGATCCTCCTCTTCTGTGACTATGGACTCCTTCCTATCTAGTAAGTTTCTTACACGCCCAAGTTTTTGATGTAATGGATGGTGAGAAATGGAATTGTAAGTACTGGTCCGTGTGTGTTGGTTTACGATAGATGCATCATTTTAAGGGAGCCATCAAGGACGAGTGGGCGAGGACTGAGGGTGCCTCAGACTTTACAGAGTTTATGATCAGATAATCAATCAGCGAACTACCAAATGACGTCATCATCAAACCGTCACTGGATTCGCTGATAATATCTAGAAACACCACACTCAAATCAAGACCATAGTGAACAAGACTCCTGATAGGAGTTTAAATATTTCGAGTGAGTACCCAACCCATTTTTATATTAAATTACTGGATTTGTGTTTTGAGAACATTTGCAAAATTTTATGGGCCTACCATTAACAATCCTGATGAATCTATTTCGAGTGTTAAGAGAGAATTACGCGATGGTACAGTTAGAACGCTCCGGGAATGTGAAAACGTCGAGAAGAAAACATCCAGCACAGAACCATCGCGTAATTTACATTGCGTTGTCATGACAGGCTTCACCCCACCCAGTTTACGATTTAAAAATTTCCAATAAATACACAAAGGAGGCTAGAGAACAATCATTATAAACAAAGCTGAAAAGTTTGACTTCGTGAGCGTTAGAGTATCACAACAAACTTGAGGCAAGTAGATGTAAAAGGCTCAGTTGAACAGGATTTAAATTCCGCATCTCCCTGACAACATCAAACAAACCATCGGCCATCTCTCGTAAAGCAAAATCTCGCGAGAATCATTCCAAGATGTCCGCAGCCCGTCAGAATTAAGTACGATAGAACTGGTGGAGAAAACATCAAACAAGCCCAACAAGCCTGTCCGGATATCGGAGGATGATAAGGTTGATCTCAGCGGAAGCCAACTTAAGCGGTGGGTTTTAATCTAACTATCAAAATACAAAGTAAAGAAGGCATACACGAAGAGTGTTAGGTCGCGGTTTAAATTATGCCATGTCCCCCGACAAGATTGAACCTCTATCACAAACGAGTATATAATCGCATGTGAAAAAGCTACGTGGAAATTTAACGAAAGGCGAAGCAGCGCAGCTTAGATCGGAGATTGTAGGTGCGATCAAATCACCAAAGCCACCTAAATCTAACTGACAAAAGACGAAGAACCTCTATTAAAGAGCTTCAAAAAGAAAAATCCATCCAAATATTAGGTGCCGACAAGGGGAGAGCTACAGTCATTTTAGATACCACTGAGTATGAGGAAAATTGGAACCTTGCTCAAAGATACCACCACCTATGAGGCTTTAAAGGAAGACCCCACTCCCAATTTAAGAAAAAATTAGTGGGCACTCTAAAAAGACTTGTGCGTGAAGACAAAATAAGAGCCAGCAGACAAAGATTTTTTGTCCCCACGCTGAGATCATCCAACGCATATCTGCAGCCTATGATACACAAGGATGGTACGCCGTTGTGCCCTATCATTGCCTACACGGGGTCAATTGGCTACAATGTGTCTAGATCTTTGGCAGACATCATCAGTCCACTTGTGGGAAAAACAGAGCACCATGTTCTCAATTCAAAACACTTGTTGAGGCATTTAAAAGGGATTTACAGTCGGCGAAGACGAATACCTCATTTCGCATGATGTAGTTTCCCTGTTCACAAAGACCCCAGTGGACCTCACTCTGAAAATAATTAGACAAAGGTTGGAACAAGATCCGAAACTGAAAACAAGAACCCTCCTCAGCATAGACGATCTTATGGAACTAGTGGAATTTGTTCTCACCACTACTTACTTCACATCCAAATGAAAGATTTACCAGCAAGTCAAAGGCATGGCGATGGGAAGTCCACTCAGCCCCATAGCTGTAAATCTCTTCATGGAATGGTTTGAGAATGAAGCCATCTCCACAGCTCCAGCCAACTGCAAACCCAGAATTTGGAAACGATATGTTGATGACGTGTTGGAAATTATTAAGAAGGGAGAGGCAGAAAATCTAACCAACCATCTGAACCAGATAGACCCTACAGAACATAAAAATTTACCTATGAAGAAGAAGCCAATACTAGCATCCCTTTCTTGGACACCCTCATCACCAAGAACCTTGATGGCTCCCTTAAACTGTGCATCTATCGTAAACCAACACACACGGACCAGTGCTTACAATTCCAATCTCACCATCCATTACATCAAAACTTTGCGTTTGTAAGACCCTACTAGATAGGAAGGATTCCAAGTCACAGAAGAGGAGGATCGCCCAAGGAAGGAGAACACATTGAACATGCCCTCAGCCATTGTGGCTATCCAAGTGGTCTATAAACAAGCTAGTCATAGAGGAAAAGAAACAACATCAACCTAAGCCAACTTCTAAAACATCAACAAAGAAAAAGCAAAGGACTTGTCGTTCTACCATATGTGGAGGGCCTAGCTGAAAAAGCTTCAAGAGCGTTTAAAAAACATGGGTTCTCCACATCTCTAAAGCCACAAAAAAAACAATCAGGAATGTCCTTGTCCATCCAAAAGACAAGCGTAACCAACTTGCTACAGCGGAAGCGGTCTATGAAATCCTGTGCAAAAGCTGCCGGTGCCTCAAAACTTACATAGGGGAAACCGGCCGCCTGTTTTCCACCAGGCTAAATGAACACAAGACTGAAACAGAAAAAGTTGGTGCTAAGACCTTCAACCAGATCGCAAAGAAAGACATCTACACAGACACTTATAAATCCGCCATTGAAAGAACATGTCGCAATAAACAACCACGTAATTGGGTGGGACGAGGCACAAGTCATAGACCATGAACCAAACAAAACAAACCCGAGGCTCAAGAAGCAATTGGATAAGAAGTAGAGGAGGTAACACCATGAATAAGGACGAGGGGCATACAGACTCGAAAGAGTTTATGATCAGATAATCAATCAGCGAACACCAAGATGACGGTCCATCATCAACCTGTACTGATTCCGATAATATCTAGAACACACCACACCTCATCAGAGCCAGAGTGAACATACTCCTGATAGGAGTTGAAATATTTGAGTGAGTACCCACCCAACTCATTTTCTAATGAAATACTTGGATTGTTTTGAGAACATTTTCAAATTTTATTGCTATACCATGAACAATCCTGATGAATCTATTTTGAGGACTTGTATTTACTGGGCTGTTTTAACTGACTTGCACTTTGACAGAGCAGGTCGTGTAGGTGTAAAGGTCCATACTTTTCGTATTTCATATTTCCATGCTTCTTCCCCAAAACGTGTGCAAACTCTCTCTTTTCAACTGGCCGGGGGATTGCACGGTTTGAATTGAAGTATTTTTATAGCAAGTAATATTGTATTCCATCTGGTGCTGATTTCGTGACAAAATATTTTTGAATTGGGAATTTGGTCAAAACATAATTATTGCACAAAAAATTTCTAGTCTACTTGTAATCTAATATTCGAGACCAAGTGGGTCTGTCTGTCATGTGTGTGTGTTTTTCTTTCTCGAGACCAGGGTTGCACGTCCTGACAACTTGGTGGTGGGTCCCCTTGGACCGTCCGGAAACAGTCTGTATGGTTCGATGGATCAAAGGTCATCGGGTCATTCAAGGTCAACGAGTCAAATGAGTAACGTTGGGTATGGACATGAAACTTGTGGGGTCAATTGTTATGCCCGGGTCATTCACCAGGTGAGCAAAACCCAGGTGATCGCGAAACCCGGGACCGCCTAGTACTTTCATAATGGCTGTGTTTTGACACCCACTATGATTCCTCTGTTCTGTAGCCTAACTCATCAAGACCAATGGGATAAAGCATCTGGCTGGCTGGATAAAGCTAAGGCAACTGCTAACTAAAATACCCACAGAGGTATGTAATGGAAAAAAATAAGAAGGTTATGAACAAGTATGGCACTGCTCCACTAATATACCCACAGAGTTGAAGGATAGAGGTTAATGACTAAGTATGGCACTGCTGCACTAAAATACCCACAGAGTAGTAATGAATAAATGTTAATGACTAATTATGGCACTGCTCCTAAAATACCCACCGAGGTATGTAAGATAGAGGTTCATGACTAATATGGCACTCTGCGCACTAAAATACCCCAGAGGTATGTAATGATAAGAGGAATGACTAGTATGGCACTGCTCACTAAAATACCCACAGAGGTATGTAATGATAAGAGTTAATGACCTACGTAGGGCACGGCTGCTCACTAAAATACCCACGAGTATGTATGATAAGAGGTTAATGACTGAATAGGGCACTAGCTCACTAAAATAACCCACAGAGGTATAATGCTAAGAGGTTAATGACTAGTATGGCACTGCTCACTAAAATCCCACAAGGTATGTATATAGAGGTTAATGACTAAGTATGGCACGCTCACTAAAATACCGCACAGAGGTTGTATGATAGAGGTTAATGACTAAGTATATGGCCTGCTCCCTAAAAACCCCCCAGAGGTAGTAATGATAGAGGTTATGACTAGGGGTGAAGGGAGTGTAGGGGAACAGGGGATAGTATGCACTTGCTCACTAAAATACCCACAGAGTATGTATGATAAGAGTTTCATGACTAAGTTATGATGGCACTCTCACTAAAATACCCACAGAGGTATGTAATTGATGAGAGGTTAATGACTAAGTAGTGGCACTGCTCACTAAAATACCCACATAGTATGTAATGATACTAGGTTAATGACTCAGTATGGCACTGCTCACTAAAATACCCACAGAGGTATGTAATGATAGTCATGACTAAGTAGGCACTGCTCACCTAAAATACCCCAGAGGTCTTTAATGAGAAGAGTTTAAGGACTAAGTATGGCACTCTCACTAAAATACCCACAGAGGTATGTAATGAGAGAGGTTATGACTAAGTATGGCCCTCTGCTCACTAAAATACCCACAAGAGGTAGTAATGATAAATGTTAATTACTACATATGGCACTGCTCACTAAAATACCCACATAGGATGTAATGATAAGAGGTTAGTGAACTAAGATGGGCACTGCTCACGAAAATACCCACAGAGTTATGTTACTGATAAGAGGTTACGACTAAGTTGGCACTGCCTCACTAAAATACCCACAGAGGTATGTAATGAAAGAGTTAATGACTAAGTATTATGGCACCTCTCACTAAAATACCCACAGAGGTATGTAATGATAAGAGGTAATGACATAAGTTGGCACTGCTCACATAAAATACCCCCACAGAGGTTGTAATGATAAGAGGTTTATGAACTAAGTATGGCACTGCGTCACTAAAAATACCCACAGAGGTATGTAATGATAAGAGGTTAATGACAGTAGGGCCTGCTCAAAAAATAACCCACAGATAGTATGTAATATGATAAGAGGTTAATGACGAAGTATGGCACTGCTCACTAAAATACCCACATAGGTATGTATGAATAAGAGTTAAGACTAAGTATGGCACGGCTCACTAAAATATACCCCACAGAGGTTGTATGATAAGAGGTTCAATGACTAAGTATGTATGCACTGCCTCCTAAAATACCCAGGAGGTCTGTAATATGATAAGAGGTTAATGACTAGTTGGCTCTCACTAAAATAACCACAGACTAGGTATGTAATGATAAGAAGGTTATGACTAGAGTAATGGCACTGCTCACTATAATACCCACAAGGATGGTAATGAATAGAGGTTAATGACTAAGTATGGCACTGCTCACTAAAATACCCACAGAGGTAATGTATGTAAGAGGTTAATGACTAAGTTGGCAGGCTCACGTTACAATACCCCAGAGGTATGTATGATACAGAGTTTAAATGACTAATTAATGTGGACTATGGCTCACTAAAATAACCCACAGAAGGTATGTAAGATACGAGGTTAATGCTAAGTATGGCACTGCTGCTCACTAAATTACCCACAAGGGTCTGAATGATAAGAGGTTACTGACTAAAGTATGGGCACTGCTCATAAAACCCCACAGAGGTTGACTGATAAGAGGTTAATGACTGAATATGCACTGCGCACTAAAATACCCACAGAGGTATTAATGATAATAAGGTTAATGACTAAGTAGTTGGCACTGCTCCTAAAATAACCCAGCACAAGAAATGTAATGTTAAATGATAAGAGGTTATGCCTAAGTGAATGGCACTGCTCACTAAAATACCCACAGAGGTAAGTAATATAGAGTTAATGCTAAGTAATGGGCACTCTCTGCTCACTAAAATAACCCACAAGGTATGTCATGATAAGATGTTAAAGACTAAGTATGGCACTCTCGCTCAGCTAAATAACCCCACAGAGGTATGTAAGATAAGAGTTAATGACTAAGTATGGCACTGCTCACTAATACCCACAGAGGTAGTAATGATAAGAGGTTAATGACTGAATATTGGCACTGCTTCACTAAAAATACCCACAGAGGTATGTAATGATTACGAGGTTAATGACTAGTATGGCAACTGCTCCACTAAAATACCCACAGAGGTATGTAATGATAAGAGGTTAGTGACTAAGTATTGCACTGCTCACTAAAATACCCACAGAGGTATGTAATATAAAGGTTATGACTAAGTATGGTGGGACTGCCTCACTAAATACTCCACAGAGGTTGTAAGGAAAGAGGTTAATGACTAAGTATGGCATGCTCACTAAAATACTAAAATACCCACAGAGGTATGTAATGATAGTCAATGACTAAGTATGCACTGCTCACTAAAATACCCACAGAGGTTCATTAGGATAAGAGGTTAATGACTAAGTATGGCACTGCTCCCTAAAAATACCCCCGCGAGGTATGTATGATAGAGGTTAATGACTAATATGGCACTGCTCACTAAAATACCCACAGAGGTATGTAATGATAAGGTTACTGACTAGTATGGACTGCTCACTAAAATACCCACAGAGGTATGTCAATGATAAGATGTTATGACTAAGCTAAGGCACTGCTCACTAAAATACCCACAGAGGTATGTAATGATCGAGGTTAATACTAAGTATGGCCTGCTCACTAAAATACCCCAGAGGTATGTAATGATAAGGTTAATGACTAAGTTGGCACTGCTCACTAAAATACCCACAGAGGTTTATGTAATGATAAGAGGTTAATGACTGAGTATGGCACTGCTCACTAAAATACCCACAGAGGTATGTAATGATAAGAGGTTAATGACTACGTATGCCACTGCTCACTAAATCACCCACAGAGGATGTATGATAAGAGGTTAATGACAAGTATGGCACTGCTCCTAAAATACCCACAGAGTATGTATGATGAGGTTAATGACTATTATGGCACTGTCACTAAAATACCCACAGAGTATGTAATGATAAGAGGTTATACTAATATGGCACGCTCCACTTAACAAGACCCACAAGGTATGGAAATGATAAGAAGGTTATGCCTAAGTATGGCACTGCTCACTAAAATAACCCACAGAGGTATGTAATGATAAGAGTTAATGACTAGTATGGCATCTGCCTCACTAAAATACCCACCGAGGTAGTATATAAAGGTATTGACTAGTATGGCAACTGCTCACTAAAATACCCACATAGGTCACTGTATTATAGAGTACTGACTAAGTTATGCACTGCTCACTAAAATACCCACAGAGGTATGTAATGATAAAGTTAATGACTAAGTCTGGCACTGCGCACTAAAATACCACAGAGTTATGTAATGATAGAGGTTAATGACTAATTATGGGCAACTGCTCACTAAAATACCCACAGGGTTGTAATGATACGAGGTTAATGACAAGTTGCCACGCTCACTAAAATGACCCCAGAGGTATGTAATGATAAGAGTTAATGACTAAGTATGGCAACTGCTCACTAAAATCCCACAGAGTATGTATGATAAGAGGTTACTGACTAAGTATGCACTGCTCACCAATACCCACAGATGTATGTATGATATGATGTTAATGACTAATATGGCCCGCTCACTAAAATTCCCACAGAGGTATGTAATGATAGAGTTAATGACTAAGTATGGCACTGCTCCTAAATCCCCCAGAGGTATGTAATGATAAGATGTTAATGACTAAGTATTGGCAACTCTGCTCACTAAAATACCCACGATGTATGTATGATAATCGGTTAATGACTAAGTATGGCACTGCTCACTAAAATACCACGAGGTAATGTAATGAAATAAGAGGTTTAAGACTAAGTATGGCATGCTCCACTAAAATACCCACAGAGGTATGTAATGATAAGAGGTTAATGACTCAGTCTGGCACTGCTCACTACATACCACAGAGGTATGGGGTTTATTGATTTAAAAAAGGTTAATGACTATATGGCACTGCTCACAAATACCCACATAGTTTGTATGATAAAGGTTAATGACTAAGTATGGCACTGCTCACTAAAATTCCCACAGAGGTATGTAATGATAAGAGGTTAATGACTAGTATGGCACTGCTCACTAAAATACCCCAGAGGTATGTACTGAGAGAGGTTAGTGAACCACAATCTTAACACTTTTAATGGAATACTTTAACATGACCCTCTCCCTCTGTTACTGTTAATTCTAAAAAAGTGTTTCTACTTATGAAAAATTGTTGGTAGGGCTAGGAGGGGTACATGACTGAGAAATTTCAAGCTTTCCAGTGCAAGTTAGCATTATTTGGGGGTATCTATCTCTTTAAGTAGAGGTAGCGCTATAGAAGTTCAATATTTCAGATCACTTCAAACACACAGGCTCATTTGGCTGACTTTAATCACCCCGATCCACTTTCGAATAAAAAATAAAAAAGGGCGAAAACCAGGGTGCCCCATTGAAAACCAAAATGTCCGCCAAATGTTAAAAATTTGATTTTTAACCATACCATTATTTGTTCAATTTGCTTAATTTTGGTGCATGGCAATACCCATGTTTTTGGGGTATTAGGAATCATGCTATGCCACTTTTATCTCACCACATGGCCTTTCGTTTTCTTGAAAATGCAGGTTTTGCTTAAAATTGGCTCTGCGGGCGCTTTCCCATAAATGCGGCCTCTTAATGAAATGGTGATTTTAACATCAAGTCTTGAAGAGAGTTTTAATTATGAACACTTGTTTTAAATTTGACTACATGGTGTGTGCAGTTTTAAAAAACTGTAGGCTTTTTAATGTCTAAGATGCCCACCATTGGAAACCTACATAGAAAGGTGCGTTGACCCCTGTATATTCCAATGAGAGTGTTTGTCATCAATTTTAAATTGCTGCCACCACGGGAAATGTTTAAGTGTACACCGCTCCAATCTTCAGGAAATTCTGAGATGGCCCACGGGTTAAAATTTAAAACTTTTTGATATGATGTGTACGTTTTGAGAAAGCGCCCTCACAGTCCAATTTTAAGCTAAAACTGCAATATCAAGAAACCACAAAGTTGGTGGTGAAGGTGATTCAAAAATGAAGTGATTACAAATAAACCTTATAAGGTATTGTCAAAAATATGATTTTTGGGTCAATGATGGTCATCCATTTTGGATTTTTCCCTGTGGCACCCTGGTTTTTTTGCTTTTTTTATTATTTTTCTTTTGTTTTTCTTCTAAAAGGGTTAAGCATCATTATTTATTTATTAATTTATAACGGTATAAAACCCAGAAATACAGCAAGTGCTGAGACATCTGGTTAACAATTGCACTCAAAACATGAAAAAAATACCAATTACAAAATTGCAACAAGATTCAAACATTAAAAATGTCAGCATTTAGCCTATCAACCAGAGCAGGAATTGTAGATTTCCTATACCTGCTAGTTCTATCTCGGGAGATCAAGTTGGTTGGAACTTCGTAGTTTCGACCATAGTCTTGGTTTTTGTACCAGGAAGCCTATTTTGTGGACGCTCAGATTTTGAAGGACTATGGCGAACTAGGAGTAATGCTCCGTCTTTCAACCATGGATGCAGAGATCAAGTTGTTTCAAAGCCTCCGCATAGGATCCATATTGATTTCCCAAAATTATGCGGCAAGCATGTTTCTGCACGAGCTCCATTTGGTCACTTTGATGTTGGTGAGACTACTGTGCCACAAAGGGGAAGTATATTCCAGCACAGGGCGCACATACATTTGGTATTGTAAACGCACATAGATCATGGCGGAGCTTGGAAGCGCTCAAAACATACGACATATCATTCTTGGAGGGCTTTTGAGATCAACCTGTTTCACTTGAACATCACAGATAAGGTCATTTTGACGCGTCCACACCCAGTAGTTTCATGTGGTCGTTCTCTTAATTGGTTCACCATTAAGAGTGTAATTAGGAAAATTTGGTTCCTTTCTGTAGGGTTACTAGGATATGCTAATTGGATTTCTCCGGTTGGGGAGATATCAGTTTCAATGGCAAACACGCACCAAGTTTGTCCAGATCAGTTTGAAGCTGTGAGGTATTATATAATTTCGGACCGATAAATTATCCAAGGGTCAAGTCGTCCCATTACTTCCAACGCAAGGGGGCATCCATGACACAGTCATAGCCAATGCTCTTGAAAAAAAAAAATGGGCCAAAAATTAGGCCTTGAGGCACCACCTCCCCACACAAAAAGGGAAGTGGACTATCTGCCCCGGGGATCCTTACCATTTGGGTTGCGGTTTTTACAAAGAAAATCACCAGAAGTAGATGTAAGGGGCTATTGAGACTTCTGTGGCTGATTTCTGTACTTTTTATCCCCAACTTTTCTGTTGGGTTTCTGTACTTTTGTAACCTCACATACACCCCACAGCAATCCACTACAACC